>OY744528.1:136775490-136777990 GCA_963556195.1 Sepiola atlantica | reverse complement strand
TTTGTCTAGATAAACTAAAACTTTATGTAAGGTCTGTCCTTGAGACTTATGAATAGTCATAGCAAATGCTAATTGTATAGGAAACTGGACTCTGGCAAACGGAATATTGTCACCGTCAGATAAAACCATTTTCAATCTTGGAATTAAAACGATTTCTCCTTCAAACTGTGATGCAATAATTTTAGCAACAATCAAATTATTATACAGCTCCTCTATTATTAGTCTTGTACCATTACATAAGCGTGGTGGATCAATATTCCTCATACATATGATTGGAGCTCCTTTCATGAGTTCAAGTTTATGTGGAGGTAATCCTGATAACTCTATCGAATCAAGAAATTCTGTTGGGTAATGTGTAGCTTCTGTTCCTTCAAGAACAGAATTAAATGACAAATATTCTTTGACTTGTACAGGAAATTTTTCAATACAATTATGATTTATTGCTCTAACTGTATCATTAAATGGTACTAATATGCAATTTTCCGCAAACATTTCTAGATTGTCAAACGAAGGATAAATGTATTCAATGCATTGGTCAACATTATCTGCACGGATTATCAAATCTTCAGGCAGTTCAATCTCACCATTTTCATTTTTTTCAAGTTTGTCTTCACCAATCTTTATAATAAATTTAGAGTATTCATCATCATCATCTTGAACTCTCATGTTTTGTTTTAAATAAAATTTCTTAAATTTACGCCACAAAAACGACTCTTTGATGCAAGCATTGTAAATGTCAGCATCATTTCCTCTCTTTATGACTGGTAGTAGTTGCCTGAAGTCACCACTGCACACCGTCAATATCCCTCCGAATGTTTCATTGTTTCCACATATATCCTTGAGAGTCCTGTCGAACGTCTCTAAACTCTCCCTTCTTATCATTGGACATTCGTCCCAAATAATAATTTTTGCTGCCCTTATCAAGTTGGCTGTTTCTGATTGTTTATCAAAATTACAAACATCATTTTCTCTTACATTGAGAGGAAGCTTGAATCTGGAATGAGCAGTGCGACCACCAGGCATCAATGTTGCAGCAATACCTGATGATGCTACAGCCAGTGCAATTTGTCCTAAGTTCCTTACTTTTTAAAGAAGAAGTTTTATTAAGAAGGTCTTTCCTGTGCCTCCTGGAGCATCGATGAAAATCAATGAAGAAGAGCCTGTGTTTAAGCAACTGCATATAAAGTTGTAGATGATCGATTGTTCGTCATTTAATAAATGTTGATGTGTCTTTACATATGTTATTTGCTCTGCTATATTGTAACTTTGCTCATCCATTATGGCTCTATTTATGTGAATCACATTAGGTAAATTCTGAGGCAAAGGCAATCCAAAATCTTGCAGTGATTTGTCAGCAGCACAAAGTTTATCATTTATGTACCTCAACGTGTTGTTGATGGCATTTTTATTGACCATGTTCTGATGGTGTACTTGGATTTGCATTGCATTGTAGTAATCCATTGCCATAGAGTTGGAAAATCTTTCCCACAACTCAAGAGGATTTGAACATTCTGTGTTTAAAAGTATCACAATGAACAGATCCCTTATCGCTCTTGGCATTCTCGTTTTATCTGTATAATAATTAATAGGTCCTTTTACATGGTGAAGTAGTAGCCGCAAAAAGTACAATTCACCACTATTTGGTGAGACTGTGTACATACGACCAAGAATATTCGCTTCAAAAACTCCTGGGTGATCAACTATTCTTCTACCCATTTTTCTTCTTTGCCATTTCTTATTTTGCCACACATAGTATTTTGGGACATCCGAGTAATAGAGTGTTCTGGCAAATTCATCATTCTGGCAAATATTGAAAAACTCTGTTAGAGTTGTGCAGGAAGCATTTCTATTAAGGTCTCTGTTGCTTGTCCTTTGAATATAGATCATATGTTGATCAGGGAGATGTATCTGAAGACGAACAACTGCAGGTTCTCTAACATGAATTGGAAATCCCAGTATCATCGAAACTGCTTCTGATGGTCCAATATATCTTCCTGTCAAGTATTGCTTAATTTCGTCTTTGCTTACACTGAAAACTGCCTGATCGCTTCCCTTTAATGTATATTTAATTACATATTTAATGGATTTTACAGAAGTGCATATTTCTACATTTAAGTGACAATTAAATAACTTCAAGAGAGTCATGTTGTAAGGTACAACCCATTTGGAAGTTATAGGTTCATTTCTACCTTCTTTATAGCCTTGATGACCTCCCATTTCTGGTGACCTTCGCCTATAAATAGGGTAGGAATCATATCCACATCTTGTTTCATCACTATATGGTTTTGGGTACCTCTTTGAACAGCTCCCATTTTTCCAGCACAGAGATGTACTGTTGCAGTTTGGTCCATGTATCATATGCGTCAATACCAATTCATGTCCTTCTGGATCTTCGACTTTATTTGGTATTTCAGCTTGAACAAAATCATCATAATTCTGGGGTCTGGGTTTAGATTCTTCTTCCATCCATAGCAGGCAATGTAGGTGTGGTAAACCTCTT
>OY744528.1:136765490-136767990 GCA_963556195.1 Sepiola atlantica | reverse complement strand
AATAGAGATTCATACACGCACACGGAGAGATACAATAGCCAATAAGGAAGCCATTATCGAAGAATAGACTTTGTTCATTTTTATTAAATAATTATTGTTGTGAAAAGACCTAGCCGTTTGTCGAGTTATTCTATCGTGAATTGTGCTGCTAAGTAATCTTGCCTTCACAGAATCACGAAGTCGTCATTCATCAGACCCGAGGGAGATTCGAGCCATCTTTCTTTTTACAGCCACTACAGACGAAATCACGAGCCAAAGAAAAGGTGTTCACAGTCAGGAAGGATTCCTGCACTGCACCGGGACGGTTCTCATTACATTACATTTGATGTTATAAATGATGCCGTCGCACGGGTAGAAGAGTAAGAGTGTGGGGTCCGGGTTATAAATGGTGCCGTGACCAGGATCATGGTACGGTGAGGAGTGCCTGGCAACCTCGGGAGAAGAAAAGAACAAAGCCAACCACGGCCACAAAGAAAACAATTTTTTTTCCGGCAAAACACCTTGGAAAAAGAAAAAATAGACAGACAAATTTTAAAAAAACCCACGGGCACAACGGACGATTTTTTTTTACCGGCAGAGGGAAAAGTTTGACGGACATCGACACCCGTGTTTGGAAAAAAAAAAGAAAGATAGAAAAAGAAAAAGAAAAGAGAGAAACAGTTTAACGGGCATGTACACCCGTGGTTGAAAAAGAGAATAAAAAAAAAAGGAGGAAGGAAAAGAAAAGAGAGAAAGAGTTTGACGGACATCGACACCCGTGTTTGAAAAAAAAAAAGATAGAAAAAGAGAATAGGAAAAGAAAAGAGAGAAACAGTTTAACGGGCATGTACACCCGTGTTTGAAAAAAAAAAGAGAAAGATAGAAAAAGAGATAGACTGAAAGAAAAAACGTTATTGGACTTTGAGATCGGTCTGGGGCCGCGAACTTTTAGTCAATTGATTGAAAGGCCCAGACGGACTCGAAAAATAACAAGCAACCAACCCAGAGACGAGGGACCACAGGAGCAGCAGAGGAGAGGGGTAAGTGACTCGTTGATTTCTCTTGTTCGCTTGCTCGGTTTTGTCGGTGTGTCGATTGTTGTCCAAACTTTGCACACAGTTTGGGTAGTTCTGTTGTTAGGGGTGGTAAGCTAGAACGCAAGGGGAATGGGTTCGGAGGAGGACCTAGTAAATAGTATGACAGATATGGGGGGAGATGAGACCAGAAAACTAGAGAGACCGATTGGAGGAATACGCGTGCCTTCCTTCAGAGGCCATTCTGCCGATCTAAGAGAGTGGTTGGCGGTGATCGAAAAGAAGAGGATGATTTATGGACTAGAAAATCACGAGATGGTGCTGCTCGCTCTAGAGGGAGCGAGGGGCCCAGTGTCGAGATTCATTGAGGGGAGGTATGTAGGGAACCCGGGGATCACTTGGACGGAGCTCCGCGAGCAGCTAGTGAGGCAATACGCCAGCGAGCGAACCGCGATTGAGGCCGTACGCAAGTTGACCCGGCTAAGGTTAAACAACGGCGAGGGACTCGACGAGTTAGTCGAACGAATCCAGGGATTGGCGGTTCAGGCCTTCCCGGATGGGGCGATCCGAAATACGGGTCCCATCCAGGCAATCCTGGTGGATGCCCTCGTAGACGGGTTAGGTGCTAGAGAGACCCAGAGGGAGGTACTGAGGGGTCACCCGCTCACACTAGCGGAGGCCCAGAGATTAGCGAGAGACAGTATAAGACTAGGGGAACGTGTAGATAGAGGCAATGGCGAGGAAATGCCTGGGAGAAGGAAAACGGTGGGGGGCAGGGCGAGCCCGGGGCCCCGAATGGAGAGAGGGGGCGGAGAAGATTGGGAGGCAGACTCCGATCGTAGAAGGGAGGCATGGGACCTTCAAAATGAGTACGATAGGCCCGCACCGGCCAGGCAGGTATCAGTCCGCTGGACCTGCAGGGGCGAGGGGCATAGAGCAGCAGAGTGTCCCACAAGTTATGGGCGCCCGCGCAGCACGTTTAGACCGAACTGCACTAGGTGTGGTCGGTTCGGACATGAGAGTCGGTGGTGCACAGCAGCATAGATCGGAGGTGAGGAATTAGGATTCCGAACCTTAGTGTGCCACCTGACACTGGGGTAAAGAACCAGGGAAGCGCCCAGAGGCCACCCCACAGAGTATAAAAAGTAGGGTGGCCCCCAGAATGATAAGTTTAGTGAAAGATAGCGAATTTAAATGGGAAGAAGACGGGCTTGGGTTTTGTTCGCCGGTTTATGAGAAACCGCAAGAAGCAATGAACCCCCCCGTAGAGAGAGATCGAATTAAACGCGACTGCTAGGTCGGTTGACCAGTCTAGCGAGTGGGAGGAGAGCGGCAAAATACCCCCCTGCCCAGCTCCAGAAGAGACTGAGAGAAAATCGGTTAGCCAAAAAGGTAGAGGAATTACCTATGAAGTTACGGTAGAATGGGAAGAAGACGGGCTTGGGTTTTGTTCGCCGGTTTATGAGAAACCGCAAGAAGTAATGAAC
>OY744528.1:136655490-136760490 GCA_963556195.1 Sepiola atlantica | reverse complement strand
GTTTATTATAATTGTTTTTTTTTTAAATTATAGTTACTGAATTATAAGTGGTTGGCCATACTTATAGGTAAATATGCACTGAACAGGTGAGAAAGGAAGGGGGTACAACCGGCTGTCTCGCGTACGTAACGAAAACAGAGGGAGTAGGAGTGGTGAAATCTGTGAGAGGAAAAGTGGGAGGTGGTTTCGTCACCGCCGCCATTGATATTAATAATGATTGTTGTTGTTTTGTTTGTTTGTTTTTGTTTTTTAAAAGGGTGGAGCTTTTTTGAAACTGCGACAGACTTTACAAAGTCCTGCCGTTGAATGTTTTTAGCCGTGGAGAAAACAAAAAAACTATTTGATGAAATTAAATGTAATTGTTTTATATTTAAAGCGATATAAACATTTCCAGAATGAAAAATTTCATGCGTTCGTTAATAAAAGGAGTTCAACGGAATTGGAATAACAGATTGGAAGACGATGCTATTTACGCATGCGCAACCGGATGTTGAAAACCGGAAAGCTGAAAGCTGATTGCAAACATACAAGACCCATAGACTTTTAGTAGTATATAGATAGATTGTTGAACGAAAATTGGCACTTTGAATGTCTTCAGTGGAAATAAGTGGTTCTGTTTCGTAAATGTCAAATAAACCACTGAAAAATGACACACGTTTAAATTTCATACAATAAGACATTCATTAGCAATACAAGCAAACGACGGAAATAAAATAACAAACCACAAAGAAGAAACAAAACTTGCAAATTCATTTTTCTACAATATTTGAAACTGACCGACGTCTCAATCAAACTTTGAGATGGGGAAATAGGAAGAGTGAGTAACCGGATTAAATGACAAACGACACATGGAGAGCTACAGGTAGGGAGCTACAGGTGGGGAGATACAGGTGAAGAGCTACAGGTAGAGAGCTACAGGTGGGGAGCTACAGGTAGGGGAGATACAGGGTGAAAGTTACAGGTGGGGAGATACAGGGTGAGAGCTCCAGGTGGGGAGATACAGGTGGGGAGATACAGGTGGAGAGCTACAGGTGGGGAGCTACAGGTAGGGGAGATACAGGGTGAGAGCTCCAGGGTGAGAGCTCCAGGTGGGGAGATACAGGTGGGGAGATACAGGTGGAGAGCTACAGGTGGGAAGATACAGGTGGGGAGATACAGGGTGAGAGCTCCAGGTGGGGAGATACAGGTGGGGAGATACAGGTGGGGAGATACAGGGTGAGAGCTCCAGGTGGGGAGATACAGGTGGGGAGCTACAGGTGGGGAGATACAGGTGGGGAGATACAGGGTGAGAGCTACAGGTGGGGAGCTCCAGGTGGGGAGATACAGGTGAAGAGCTACAGGTGGGGAGCTACAGGTAGGGGAGATACAGGGTGAGAGCTACAGGTGGGGAGATACAGGTGGGGAGATACAGGTGAAGAGCTACAGGTGGGGAGCTACAGGTAGGGGAGATACAGGGTGAGAGTTACAGGTGGGGAGATACAAGTGGAGAGCTAAAGGTGGGGAGCTACAGGGGCTACAGGGTGGGGGCTACAGGGTGGGGGCTACAGGGTGGGGGCTACAGGGTGAGAGCTATAAGGTGAGGAGCTACAGGGGGGGGGGGGCTATAGGGTGAGAGCTACAGATGGAGAGATACAGGATGAGAGCTAAAAGTGAGGAGCTACCGGTTAGGAGCTACAAGTGTAGAGCTACAGGTGGGTGAGAGCTATAAGGTTGAGCGGAAGAGAACTTACCATATCGACCCATTGAACATATCATTGCTCTGCTTGAATCACAGTAGCAAAGTGAGCAGTTACAATTCTCTGCAAAGGAAGGAAAATCATTTGATATGATATGAATTTTAAATAATAAACATTTAATTAATAAATTTCTTGTAAACACGAGACAAAAAATGTTGCGTTCATTCATATTAATAGATATTATCGTTTTGCTTATGTTGATAGAAATGTATTTATCTTTTAAATACGACAGTAAAGATATGAGAAGAAAGAAGAAATCAATTGACGTGAGCGATGATGTGTGTGTACGGATTGGCTCTTTTTAAACTTCCAATTTAGAAAGGGATGGCAACTTGTTGAAAATCGGTTCCCTTAAAGGCCGGAAGGAAACATTTAAACACAAATCTGAAACGTTTGTCCACGGGATCAAAACAAACATTGAATTTAAAAACAATAAAAAAGAAAGTGTGGTGTCGTTAATACGAGGGAAAGAGGTGGAGAGAGAGAAGGAAAGAGAGGGTAGAGGGAGAGAGAGAAGTGGAGAGAGAGGGGGGAGAGAGAGAGAGGTGGAGAGAGATGGAGAGAGGGGGTAGAAGGAAGGAGAGAGAGGTAGAAAGAGAGAGGGGTGGAGAGAGAGGGGTAGAGAGAGAGGGGGAGAGAGAGGGGGAGAGAGAGGGAGAGGGGGGAGAGAGAGAGAGAGAGGGGGTAGAGAGAGGGAGAGAGGGGGTGGAGAGAGAGAGGGGCGGAGAGAGAGGGGCGGAGAGAGAGGGGGTGGAGAGAGAGAAAGAGTGACAGAGAGAGAGAAGGGGAGAGAGGAGAGAGAGGAAATAAATAATAGACAAGTAGTGATAGGTAGTTAGATCAAAACAAGAATAAGTTTAAGGCTCCCGAAATTCATACTAGAATTGTCCGCAAGTGAATATAGTACTTAAGGTTGAAGGTTCAATCCTCAGTGCTGGCGATAAGAAGAATTGCGAATAACTGAAGACTTCTTCCCACTCATGGCAGATGGAACGAGAGCATGCTAGCCCCGTGGATTTAATAAAGAGTTCCATTCGAAATTCCGTCTAGATTCCCGAGTTCGACAGAAATATTCCCGAGTTCGATAAGGTACACCTGAAGAAGGTCGGAGGTTACATCGGCCGAAACGTTATGATAAAAACACCCAAGATGAAAACAGTAGTCCGAATATACCAAATTCTACAGATTAATACTATTTTACAAGAGTGAGATAGAAAGAGAGTGAGATAGAAAGAGAGTGAGATAGAGATGTGTAGAAAATGAAAGCTTACGATTTACAGGCGTATTCATTACACAAACGATCTTCTTATTGACATCACAGTAACAGCCTTTGCAGTCAACACGTGCGTTGCAAGATGCCGCATCACGGGCACTGAGTATTCTTGCTACAAAGAAAAAATATCCTAATTCATCAAACAGTTTATTTCAAAGACATAACAAGCCGCGCGTGCGTGGTCCCTCTCTGTATGTGACTCGATGTGGCAAGTGTAAAATACAATAAATTTGGGCAATTTGGGGCATTTTGACCCCCCCCCCATTTTGACCCCCTGGGGGCGTGAACGAGAATTTTTCTGAGGTCAAGGATGCTCATTTTATATCCAGAACAATTGTCTCTATATTTTGGCCAAGTTTCAGAAAAATTGAATGGATGGATCAAACGTTATGGGAGAAAACGGTCATTTTTGCCATTTTGGGGGCTTTTGACCCCCCCTGGGGGCGCGAACCAGATTTTTTCCAAGGTCAGCGATACTTATTTTCTATTATGAACAATTGCCTCCACATTTTGGTCAAATTTCAGAGAAATTGAATGGATGGATGAAAAGTTATGGGGCAAAAAATGTAATTTTTTGCCATTTTGGGGCATTTTTGACCCCCTGGGGGCTAACCAGATTTTTTTTTCAAAAATCGGAGAATGTCACTTTCTAACCTGACCAAAGTTACAACTTCATGCAAAATTTCAGAGAAATTCAATCGATGGTTGCGGAGAAAAATCCGAACGGACGGACGGACGGACGGACGGACATGCCTCAAAACATAAGTCCCCCGATTTTATAAATCGGGGGACCAATCATGGACGGCGGCACCGGGGGGGGGGGGCAAGGGGGCTCAAGCCCCCTCAACTTTTTGACTTGCCCCCCCCCCAATTTACGGTCATCAATAATGAAGTTATATATGCATGTGTTTAACCCCCCTCCCCACTTTTTAGGAGAGCCCCCCCCACTTTTATAACTGTCCCGCCGGTCCTGCCAATTATTGATATTTATTGATTTAAGTATTCATACAAACATTATTTAAAATAACACAACTTGTCTGCCTAGTTATACGTTTTTTGAATCTTTTCAATCTTTATAATTATTTTCTTTGTGTTAAAATAAATTAAAAAAATTGATAAAAGTTCCGTATTGTCATTAACGTTTTCGATTGCTCTCCGAATCATCTTCAGGTGTTGATGGCAAAATGGATTAAAAAGATGCTGAAAGGAGAACATTTTCTAAAAAATACATCGGAGAGACGCGCACGTGAAAGAATGCCTTACATTGTTCCAAGAAAGACGTTGACGAATTAAATCTTTTTCAAATTTATTTTTGTATTTATTTATTTATTGTTTAAAGTAATGGCGGAAGTTATTTGGTGCAATCGAAAAAAAAATATGAAGAGGGAAAAATGGGGAGGTTAGCAATAATTAAGTTTTAAAAAAATGTCCCCTTTTTTCGAATTTGAATTCAGCGACGCAAGGATGACGTCACTAAACTAAACTAAACTACGAAGGGCGTTCAATAAGTAATGCCCCTGACCCACTTCCAGTTGTCTGATCTGGATGAAATTTTGCATGTGTAATGATTCATATCTGTATGGGTTATGTTGCAAGAAACAGCTCTGAACTAATTGTGGTTTCTGATTTACAGGTGTTTGAACTGAGTCAGGAGTGAAATGGAGCCAGTTGTCAATTGTAGGTTGTTGTGTTTTTATGTAGATGGCTTCAAGTATTTTTTAAAGTATTTGTTGGTAAAAGATTTGAAAATGACATAAAACAACGGCAACATTTTAAAATATATTTATACACTTCTGAAGAATGTCTTTACTTTGACCCTTATCGGAGAAGAATATGTCAAATAATTAATTTAATCTGACAAAAAATAGACAGTCGAAATAATGTTATTAACATGGAAGCCATTGAAGAAAAGAAATAACAAGTTTAATGTGCAAAAAGCAAGGCGATCCACAATACAGGCCTTGCAAACATGCGACTAGGGGCGGGCATGTGAAGTGTTGTGAGTAAGTTAGGGTTATCACTATCAAAATTGTTTCTCCAAACATTATTTTATTCATAAAGTATTTGATTTTGTAAAATTTTCAATTTGCTTTCTGATTGTATTATGTCATTATATTTTCTGTAATCAATTAGTCAATATAAACAAATTGAGTCATGATTTTTAAATATAAAAAATGTGTCAAATTCATGATAAAGTGATTTTTTGGAATTTATTTCTTTTATATTTTTGTACGTTTCACATTTAATTTGCTGGAAATAAATCAATTATTGTAAGCTGCTTCCTAATAATATGTATAGTTGCTAATTACTGGAAATATTTTACTAAAACTTTTCTCTGTACTTATTTCGTAGTAATTTTGGTCTTCACATGTCCGTTCCCAGTCGTGGACGCCAGTCGCATGTTTGGCAGGCCTGTATCATGGATCGCCTTGTCAAAAAGACAATCTTGCTAAAATCATATGAAAGCTTCGCAAAATTCGCTACTTAAAACCAGAATTTTAAATAATAAACATTTCATTCATAAGTTTTTTGAAAACTAAAACTTTTGCATTTATTCGCATGAAGAGATAAACAATAAAAGTTTGACGAATTTTCATGGAAATTTTTTTACTTTTTAAATAAGACCATGTTTGGCGGGAAAAGGTTAGGGTTATGGTTAGGCTCTTTTTAAACTTACAATTTAGTTGTTGAAAATCAACTTCCTTTGTCAAGAGACATTTTGAAGCAGGATTATCAGCCCTTCGAGAGAGACACTGAGGCAGAGTGGTCTGCCCTTGCTCTGGATTATTATGGGATGGTAATTCAAGATGGATGCTACCGATCATGGTTTAGCCACACAAATCTAATCCTCATAGCTTAATCCTTCATTGTATTATGCTTTACATAAATCATTCGAAATTGTTATCTTCTAAGAATCGTTTTAATCTGTTTTATTTCTATATTGTTTTGTGTTTCACCATTTAACCACACCCGATCACAACACTTACCAACTATTTTAGCCCTAGCCCTAACCCAATCACAACCCTTACCAAGTATTTTAACCCTAACCCTAACCCAATCACAATACTTACCAAGTATTTTAACTCTAACCCAATCACAATACTTACCAAGTATTTTAACCCTAACCCAATCACAACCCTTACCAACTATTTTAACCCTAGCCCTAACCCAATCACAACCCTTACCAACTATTTTAACCCTAGCCCTAACCCAATCACAATACTTACCAAGTATTTTAATCTTTGCTGTTCCAGCTTCATACATAGCGAGATGGCTTTCCCTGTTCTCAAAACAGTATTTGCAATTAATATGTCCATACCAAGATCAAATTCTAAGGGGTATCTTGTCGGCTTCTCCTTTTTCTTTTTACAAGTCTACATTTTACACTCGTATATCCTGATTGTAATGACAAATTGATTTCAAACACAAATATGCAACATTTTAATAGAATAAAATTACTAAGTTTAAAGATAATTTGAAATAACTGAATGCCACTTTACTCCATACAAGTTTCTAAAGCAAACAGGTGTGGAGTTGAGTATTGATTTACTCCTCTCCAGGAGTTAGGCACAAGGCCAGTTTTTATCTTACTCCCACAAGTAAGATGTGACCCAAGGTCGGGTCGGGAAAGTGGGGTTTAAAAATTGCCTGGGCAGCCCCGTCGGCATTCCCCGGTAGGGGCGCCTCAGGCAGTAAGCAATAAACTTACTCCTCCCCAAAGAGGGGAGGCGAAGCCTGGGAGGGTGGACCTCCTAGAACTGCACAGGACAGACCCATAGACCGGCGTAAATGAAGCCTCGAAGGCGAAGACAATACCAGTCTATGGGGTGCAGTATCCATCGGAACAGATACTACACTTTGATCTTAGCCAAAAGGCCAAGAACATCCTCGGAAACGCTTTTCGGTATAAATTCAGTAGATGTTTGTCTATGGGATGGCATCGTTAATGGGAGAGAGGAAAGGAAAAGAGGGGAGAAAGCGAGCAAGGCAGCTAGCTACTTTCTTCCTCCCTTTTCTCTGCTCGCTTATACCTGTCAGTTAGCGATGTTAGTTTTATTTTAAAAATCTTTTTAGTAAGATGCATTTTTTTAAATTAAATAACTTTAATTAATTAAAATGACGAAACTATTGCATATATAAAGACAAAATAATATAATGAAATTACCAATAAATAACTATAATATATCTAGACAGAATAATACAATCAAATTTAAAAAATGAATAACTATAAATATATATAAACAAAAAATACAATAAAATTACAAATGAATAACTATAAATATATCTACACAAAGTAATACAATAAAATTACAAATGATTAACTATAAATATATCTACACAAAGTAATACAATAAAATTACAAATGATTAACTATAAATATATCAAGACAAAAAATTCAATAAAATTAAAAATGAATAACTATAAGTATATATAGACAAAATAATACAATAAAATTACAAATGAATAACTATGAATATATATAGACAAAATAGTACAATAAAATTAAGAATGTATAACTATAAATATATCTATAACAAAATTATACAATAAAATTACAAATGAATAACTATAAATATATCTAGAAAAATAATACAATGAAATTACAAATGAATAACTATGAATATATATATAGACAAAATAGAACAATAAAATAACAAATGAATAAGTAGAAATATATCTAGACAAAATAATACAATAAAATTACAAATGAATAACTATAAATATATCTAGAACAAAATTATACAATAAAATTACAAATGAATAACTATAAATATATCTAGAAAAATAATACAATGAAATTACAAATGAATAACTATGAATATATATATAGACAAAATAGTACAATAAAATAACAAATGAATAAGTAGAAATATATCTAGACAAAATAATACAATAAAATTACAAATGAATAACTATAAATATATCTAGAACAAAATTATACAATAAAATTACAAATGAATAACTATAAATATATCTAGAAAAATAATACAATGAAATTACAAATGAATAACTATGAATATATATATAGACAAAATAGTACAATAAAATAACAAATGAATAAGTAGAAATATATCTAGACAAAATAATACAATAAAATTACAAATGAATAACTATAAATATATCTAGAACAAAATTATACAATAAAATTACAAATTAATAACTATAAATATATATATACACAAAATGCAATAAAATAAAAAAAATGAATAAGTATAAATATATCTAGACAAAATAATACAATTAAATTAAAAAGGAATAACATCAAACATTAATTAATTATGAACTGTTTAAAAACATTTATGCAAATAAGACTTTCAAATAAGTGTCTTGGCATAGTTCGTCTACCCTCCATATAGAATATTGCTAAAAAGCTATTGATTTAAATAAGAGTAACCCGTTTTGATGATAATATAAGAGTGATGAATTACATTTTGTTCACATTTATTCATGAAGAAGAAAGAAAGAAAGAATGAAAAAAAAAGAAGAAAGGAAAACATATGAAAAAGAGGCTTATGTTAGCTTATATTAAACTAGCTGTGCCTGCCGGTGTTACCCGGGAGGAATACATCTTATTTTTGTAACATTTTTGTTTTACAGTTACGTGGATTTTTCATGTGTTTATAGAAATAAATATAAAAAACAACAACTTATAGTTAAATAAAAATTATGATAAAGTAAGGAAGTTAACATCTTTGAAGCACGGATTAGAATGTATTAAATATTAATATTTTGAAAATCAACAATCGTGCAATTTTTAAAATGAAAAATTCATTTATTTAAATTTTTTATCGCGAATTTTCGTTGTAAAATGCAACCTTGTCAAGCGAGACTGTCCTATAGTTTTTTTTCCTTTTCTTCCTCCTAATTTTGATGGTGGTATTAATCCAGAGGGGTCGAAAATACGTCGAGTTCTTTAAGACGTTAGAAGTTTAGTCTGGTCGATGTCATGCGCAGATTGGCGCTATTTTTTAAAGTAAGGAAGTTAACATCTTTGAAGCACGGATTAGAATGTATTAAAGTGAAATATTTTGAAAATCAACAATCGTGCAATTTTTTCGATGCTTAATAAAAGTGCCTAAATTTTACTTTTCAGATTAAATAGAATGTACTTACTAAATACAAAGCCTAAAAGATAGAGTGTTCAGGGTAGATGGTACTGATTCATTCCATTCAAATCCTCCGTATCATTATACTATTATTATTATTCCACAAACCCCAATTATAATTATACAAGTGTGTACAATCATTTTACTACTTGAAATCAACCATTTTTCTTAATCCTTACAAATAAATAAGTGAAAGAAGGCATATATAAAATCCTAACTGCATTATTAACTAATATTACTAAAGATATATTTTACTCAAAATTAAACTTAATTTTGAGTTAAATTACTAAGATATATTTTACCATATATAAAATTTTATTTAAATGTCATCTCCACACAATTATGTTAAATCTGAACTTGATATTCATATTGGATTATACGTCGAAATTATAAAAACAATATCCTTAATATCACTAGAAATGGGAGGGTGGTATTCCACTAACCCCTATTATAATTATACACATGTGTACAATAATTTTACTACTTGAAATCAACTATTTTTCTTAATCCTTACAAATAAATAAGTGAAAGAAGGCATATATAAAATCCTAACTGTATTATTAACTAATATTTTCATTTTTTTACTTATTTTTATTTATCATAGATTTTTTTGTGTCTTGGGGTATTTATTATTTGATGGCTTCGTAGGTATTTATTTTTATGTTTGTATTTAGATATACATTTTGATATTGTCTTAAATGTCTTTCTGTTGGTATATGGTTAGACTTACTTTCATCTCATACTAAGTATAGTTTAAATTTAAGCGGTACTTTTACTGGTTCATACCATTCAAATCCTACGTATCATTATAATACTTATTATTAAAACTGTAACAATAATGAGGACAAAGAAAACAGTAAAATAGTAAAATAAACTTTATAAATAATCTTTACTAAACACAAAGCATAAAAGATTGAGTTGTTAGGGTAGATGGTACCTTTGCTGATTCATTTTATTCAAATCCTACGCATCATTATAATATTTATTATTAAAGATGTAACAATAATGAGGAATAAGAAAACATAAAAAAAGTCAAATAAACTTTATAAATAATCGTTGAACGAAAATTGACACTTTCAATCTTCTTTGTGTAAATAAGTGGTTCCGTTTCGTAAATGCCAAATAAACCACTGACAAATTATACACGCACGTTTAAATTTAATTAAGTTAAATTTAATATATGAAAATAAAATAAAAAACACCTAAATAAAACACAAAACAAAAATTGATTTTTCTATCATATTTAGAAATTGAGCGCTGTAACTTTCGAAAATTTCCCGACGCTTTGAGAAGGGGGAGATACGAGCGGTTAATGACAGACAGATAGATAGACAGACAGACAGACAGACAGACAGATAGATAGATAGATAGATAGATAGATAAGTAGAGATATAGAGTACAAAAAAAAGAAGAGCTTACGATATTCAGGGATTCTGATTGGCATTTCTGAACAGTCGATCCGGTTATTTGAACAACGGCATTGACTTCTGCAGTCACACTTGAGGTTGCGCGGAAACCTATATTTCATGAAAACGTTCGCCATCGCTGCAAAAAACAAAAAACAAAGATGCTTTGCTCTGATACTAATTCATAAAACGACTTATTTTAAAACATATTTATTAATATTTATTTGTCTGCAGATTTCTTCTGTTGCGCCTACGTAGTGTTTCCCCTTTTGTTAATTTCCACGTTCGTATTGTTGCTTTTTTATATACACAAAAAATACCCTAGCGGGAATAGAAAGAGACTGGCGACATCTGATGCAGCCATTTAGACCACGGTCCCATTTGGCGCCAAAATTACCATTTTGAGTGCACGTTTCGCTTTCAAAAGTCTGCATTATTTATATATTAGATTTGTCAACTACAATTGGATATTGAATTATCCAAAACCATATTTTGATTCCGTTTTTTATAAGTTAATTGAAAAGAACACTTTAATAAGAAAGTATTTCTAAAATGTCTACAAAATGTCAATTTAAATATGGATGCTACTATTGTGAAATTTCTTTTTGTTTTAACGTTACAACAATAGAAACAGTTTGTCTACTTTTATTTTTTAAATAAATATTTTCAAATGCATAATGGCTGTTCAATAAAAAATTATAAAGTTTACAAATAACATGTTACCTGTTCAAATGATAAAAATGTGAACTTGCGTTTTTCGACTGATTAAGAACTTTTATTTATTAAATTATAGATAAGGCGAGTCTGAAACGAATCTTTTTCACTTCGATATTCGAAATGAGAATATTCTTTTCTTTAAAGTAAAACTATTTTGTTAAATGATTAAAAAAAGGAAAATGTTACTTTCCGACTTAAATTTACATAATGCATAGAACAACAACAAAAGCAAATGTACAAGATTGATCACGGTACTGGGTACCTGTACTGATTCATGTTATTCAAAGACTCAAATCGGCCATTACACAACTTATCATTAAAGCTGTATCAATATGGATGACAAATAACACATTCAAATATTCAAAGGAAAAGTTTACCAATAATCTTTTAATTAAAATTGACACTTCGAAATTTGTAAACAGAGTTTAAAAATTATTTGAAAAATTAATTCTTTTTGTAACACATTAACTTAATGACACAAAGCTACGAGAATATAATAAAACACGCAAAATAGAAAAAGAAGACAAAAATTAATTATTTTATCACTCTGTAAGTCCTGGGTTATGTGGGATGGATAAAAAGAGAGGCGGAGATTATTGGAGTTTATTAACGTCCCCCTCACTGACTGGATGCAGCCTTGTCCCTTAAGGGTCTCACGGATTGGCTGTCAGGCATCCCAACCCCTACTCAATTATGGGTCACGTAAGTCAGCCCATAAAAACGCTTGCACGCTGTGTCCCGGCCTCTTTTCGACCCACCTTTTGGACCTGGTAGGACCGCGGCTGGATCCTTCTGAGACAAAGCCCTCGACGGCAGTTGCAGAGAGCCCCTACTCCTTCCTGTTACCAACCATCTGGGACTGAAGTGACTACATCTCGACAAGAGCCAGAATTGGAGGCGGGCGCACGTGCAACCTGTTACCAGAACTCCCACAAGATAAGTTCGCGAAGCACGTTTTCGCAAACCTAAATTAACTTCCCCCTTTCTGAACTTTGAACTCACCATTTGTTGTATATATTTGCCCTCATGTTTTCTCACAAGTAAAACGATTTTAAACTTATATACAATCGTTGTTGCGTTTCTTCTCACAAAAAACTGTTGCCCTGTTTCTATTTTGCACTTATCTACATAATTGTTATTGTATTCTCACAGGCGAGAATTGAACTTTCTTCCAGGGATATTTAATCCCAGCAAGATATAGAACGATGGTGTGAGATATATAGGAGAGATAGAAATTGAAAGGATAGATAGATATATGAGTGCATAAAAAAGCGAGCTTACGAAGTTCGCGGTCAATCGGCATTTGACAGACGATGTGGCCATTTGAACAGGAGCAGTGGCCGCAGTCACGGGTGGCATAGCATATTCCATCATTATCAATGGTCGCTATGTTTTCGATGATTCTCGCTGAAAAAAAAAAATTCTTTGATTTGATCCTAATTTAATAAACGGTATATTTAAAGGCACATTTATTTAGATTTATTTATTTAAATATTCAAAGATAACACATTTGAAAATGACTTCAAACAATGAGAATATTTTAAAATATATTCATGCACTCTTGAGAAATGTCTTTCACTGATCAGAAAAGAATATGTCCAATTAAAAATTCAATCTGAAAAAGAAAAACAGTTAAAATAATTTGATTAACGTAAATGACAAATAAACCACTGACAAATTATACACATTTAATCCAATATCACAATATATGAAAATAAAGTAAAAAACACCAAAATTAAATATTTAGCACAAATTCATTTTTCAATCATTTGAAATTGAACGTTATCGCTTTTCATAATTTCCTGAGAGATTTAACAGAGGGAGATACATGTAATATCTTACATTTAGAAACAACAACAATTTATCATAGTTACCTCCCTTACATTGTGTAATTATCTCCCTTGTATATTTCTCATGCATATATAAACGAATGCTGATGTAGATCATTCTCTTTGGGAGAAGGTCTCGGAAGTGTAAACATCAACCATGTCTCTCTCATTCATTCCACGTTCTCCGATTCGCATTGTATGTATATGTATCTATTATGTCGCGATCCGAATACTAATAGATTCACATAACAATTGACAAGCGAGAACACTATAAATGGCGACGAGAATTTTAACCAACTCACGTTTAAAAAAAGAAAGGAACACTTCGAATAAAAGTCGCTACAAGGCGACGAGAATTTTAAACAACTCACGTTTAAAAAAAGAAAGGAACACTTCGAATAAAAGTCGCTACAAGGCGACGAGAATTTTAAACAACTCACGTTTAAAAAAAGAAAGGAACACTTCGAATAAAAGTCGCTACAAGGCGACGAGAATTTTAAACAACTCACGTTTAAAAAAAGAAAGGAACACTTCGAATAAAAGTCGCTACAAGGCGACGAGAATTTTAAACAACTCACGTTTAAAAAAAGAAAGGAACACTTCGAATAAAAGTCGCTACAAGGCGACGAGAATTTTAAACAACTCACGTTTAAAAAAAGAAAGGAACACTTCGAATAAAAGTCGCTACAAGGCGACGAGAATTTTAAACAACTCACGTTTAAAAAAAGAAAGGAACACTTCGAATAAAAGTCGCTACAAGGCGACGAGAATTTTAAACAACTCACGTTTAAAAAAAGAAAGGAACACTTCGAATGAAAGTCGCTACAAGGCGACGAGAATTTTAAACAAACTCATGTTTAAAAAAAAAATACGAAACGAAATACGAAGAAACGAAACGAAACGAAAACTAAACGATACGAAGAATGAAACGAAAGAACAGAACACACGGAATGAATAAAGAGACAATTTTGACCAAACTTTGATGCTGCTCCAGAACTTTTCGAAGAGCCCGTGCCAAAACAAAAACGGTGAAGTTTTGCACGGAAACCTTCAGATACTGAAAAGGCAAGAAAGAAACAGGTCCCTGGCCGAAACGAAAGAGGAAAACAGACAAATGCGGCCAAACTCTGATATTGCCCAAAATCATTCGAAGAGTCCGTATCAGAGACAAAGAACAGAAGAATGTTTTACACACAACAACAAAAAAATAACTTTCAGATATTCAAGCCCAGACATAATTCTACTACATAAGAGGAGAGCTGGCAAAGTCCCAAAAGGTGCCACGTACCTTGGCAGAAAGGACAGATAGTCTCTATACAGTGCCCACGTGCAGACAACGACTAGTTGATTCAGCAGGGAATGCTATCAACACTTCGAATGAAACGAAGGAAAAAAAACAAAAAATAACAACGTAACTGGGATAAAAACTCCTTGCAAAAAAAAGAAAAGAAAAAGACGTAAACAATCAGATTTATCGGTGTAGCGCACAGTAAAAAAAACCGGAATCTAACACCTTTGATTCCCACGTGGCAGAAATGCGCGAAGAAAGAAAAAAGAAAAAAGAAAAGCAGTGACATATGCAGACAGAGAAAGAAAGAAAGTTTCGACGTCCAACCCAAGACAACTCTTCACGCGGACAAATTCAGACAGCTCCCCTGAAGAAGAGAGAATAGGAATCAGAAACAGATTCTGATTCAAAAGAGTCGAAAGTCGATTCCCCCCCCCCCACTCATCCTGCAGACGACGTAAGTTAGTCTTCAATTATGTATCTTGCAAAGAGAAAAAAAAAAAGAAAAAACGATTTCCTCCTTGACTGAGACAATTGTTTAATCGGTGAAATGTACTTTGAGGGTCCCCTTGAAATCAGAGAATCACCATGGACATATTGCATACATAAGTGATGGACAATAACGGACTGTACTCCCTCCACTTATCATACGCACGCACGCGTACACTTAATTAAGGTGGAGAGAGGTGTAATATCTTACATTTAGAAACAAGAACAATGTATCATAGTTACCTCCCTTACATTGTGTAATTATCTCCCTTTGTATATTTCTCATGCATATATAAACAAATGCGGACGTAGATCGCTCTCTTTAGGAGAAGGTCTCGGAAGCGTAAACATCAATCATGTCTCTCTCTTATTCATTCCACGTTCTCTGCTTCGCATTGTATGTATATGTATCTATTACGTCGCAAGCCGAATACTAATAGATTCACATAACAATTGACAAGCGAGAACACTATAATACAGACGGTTAGATAGATAGATGTATAAAGTACAGACAAAGAAGAGCTTACGATTTTCAGGGAATTCAGGGATTCCGATTCGAATTTCGGAACAGTCGATCCGGTTATTTGAACAACGGCATTGACTTATGCAGTCACACTTGACGCTGCGCGGAAACCTATGATTCCTAAAAGGTCCGTTTTCATATTCCATGGCTGCAAAAAAAAAATGCTTTGATCTGATACTAATTCATAAAACGGCTTTAAAAACAAAAACATTTATTTAATGAAATGCTAAAGCATCATTTGAGTATAATTTAAACGGGAAGTGTATATTCTTTGTCTGGAGATTCCTTCTGTTGTTTAAGCGTAGTGTTTTGTAAATTTTATACGTTTAGACTGTTGTATTTTGGATACGAAAAGAATACTCTATAGGGAATAGAAAGAGACTGGCGATATCCCATAAAGCCATTGGTATAAGTGTATATTTATGCTTACTGGCCGAGAAAAAATGGCATGGGCAACCCCGTCGGCATTCCCCGGTCAGGGCGCCTCAGGCAGTAAGCAATAAACTTACTCCTCCCCAAAGAGGGGAGGCAAGGCCTGGGAGGGTGCACCTCCTAGGTCAACCCAGGACAGTATACCTTAGCCCGACAGGTAAAAGGCCACCGAAATGGCCCAGTTTCTGCCGGACAGATTGTCGAAGACGAATCGTCGACTGGTATTAACCCCATCCCGACGTCCTCAATCAATTAATAAGAGACTGGACAAGATGGGGTTGGTTCAACACTGAAAAGTTAAGGTACCAAAACAGAGACGAATCTTTTTTTACCTCGATATTCTAAATTAGAATATTCTTCTTTTTTTTTAAGTAAATATATATTTTTAAATGAATCAAAAAGTGAAATTTTTAATTTCTCGCTTAACTTTACATAATGCATACAACAAAAATGAAAGCACGTGCACGGGATTTATCCCGGTAGATCGCACCTGTACTGATTCATTTTATTCAAAGACTTAAATCGGCCATTCCACAACTTATAATTAAAGCTGCATCAATAATGGACGACAAATAACACATTCAAATATCAAAGGGAAAGTTTATCAATAATCTTTATATTAAAATTGACACTTCAAACATAAAAATTGTCCACGTTGATAACTTATTAAAAAAAATGAATCCTTATTATTTGTAAACACCAAATTTAACCACTGACAGTTTATACATATTCATATGGTTAAATGTAATGCAATTACACATTCAATAAATGACAGAAAACTATGAGAATATAATAACACACGCAAAGTAGAAACACAACGTAAAAATTAATTAATTCATCACTCAGTAAGCCCCGGGTTGTGTGGGTTAGGATAAGGGTTAACCTTAGGGTTATGTGGGTTAGGATAAGGATAAGGATAGATAGATAGATAGATAGATAGATAGATAGATAGATAGATAGATAGATAGCGAGAGAGAGAGAGAGAGAGATAGTGTGAGATATAGGAGAAAGATAGATTGGGGTGTAGATAGAAAGGGAGTGAGAGATATAGAGGAGAGGTAGAAATTGAAGGGGTAGATAGATATATGGGTGTATAGAGAAGAGAACTTACGAAGTTCGCGGTCAATCGTCATTTGACAGATGATGTGGCCATTTGAACAGGTGCAGTGGCTGCAGTCACGAATGGCATGACATATTCCACCATTATCAATGGTCGCTATGTTTTCATTGATTCTCGCTGCAAAAAAAAATTCTTTGCATCTGATCGTAATTTATAAAACATTTTATTTAATGGCATATTTATTTAATGGCATATTTATTTAATGGAATATTTATTTAGATATATACATTTAAGTATTCAAAGGGATAACATTTGAAAATGACTTCAAACAAGGAGAATATTTTTAAATATATTCATGGACTCTTGAGAATTGTCTTTCACTGATCAGAAAAGAAAATGTCCGATAAGAAATTCAATCTGAATCAGAAAGACAGTCAAAATAATTTGATTAACATGGAGGTCAGTAGAGAATAAGAAATTACAAGTTTAAAAGAAAAAGGCGTATATTATCTAATATTGAACTAGATGCACCTTTGTATATTCGTTTTAAATTAATACTATGAAAGATTTAAGAAAAGAAGACGAAAGAAAAATGAAGAGGGTAACATGGTGGTTGATGATTTACTAAGAAAAGCGTCAAAGTTGACATCAACTTCAAATGATATCCAATAAAAAGGGAATAGAATTTGTGTTTTTCTGGGCAAATCGCACAAAGTTAATCGATGTGATGTAAAAGTAGTTCAAAAGAAAAACAGAATAGGACATATATTCCAACAGTCTCTATGCTACAATGGAACATTTTAGTTTTTGCTAAGTAAAACAAAGAGAAATAAAAAGTTTACTTTCCCGATTAAATAGAATTTACTTACTAAATACAAAGCATAAAAGATTGAGTGTTCAGGGTAGATGGTACTTTTGCTGATTCATTTTATTCAACTCCTCCGCATAATTATAATATTTATTATTAAAGATGTAACAATAATGAGGACAAAAAAAAACATTAAAAAAGTCAAATAAACTTTATAAATAATCTTTGAACTAAAATTGACACTTTCAATCTTCCCTGTGGAAATAAGTGGTTCTGTTTCGTAAATGACAAATAAATCACTGATAAATTATACACACACGTTTAAATTTAAATTAATAACACAATCTATGAAAACAAAGTAAAAAAATTAAAAAAAACAAAAAAACAGAATGAATTACTAAGCACAAATTGATTTTTCTATCATATTTGAAATTAAGCGGTGTCGCTCTTCAAAATTTCCAGAAGCTCTGGGGAAGGAAATGCAGAGATAGATAGATAGATAGATAGATAGATAGATAGATAGATAGATAGATAGATAGATAGATAGATAGATAGATATAAAGTACAGAAAAAAGAGCTTACGATTTTCACGAATTTCACGGAATACAGGGATTCCGATTGGAATTTCTGAACAGTCGATCCGGTTATTTGAACAACGACATTGAATTCTGCAGTCACACTTGACGTTGCGCGGGAACCTATAATTCATAAAAGGTCCGTTTTCATATTCCATGGCTGCAAAAAAACAAAGATGCTTTGATCGGATACTAATTCATAAAACTGATTTTCTCTTTTGGTGAACACCAAATAAACCACTGACAATTTATACACATGCACATGGTTAAATATAATACAATTACACATTCAATAAATGACACAAAACTATGATAATACAAGCCGCGCGTGCGTGGTCCTCCTCTGTGCGTGACTCGATGTGGCGAGTGTAAAATGCAATAAATTTGGGCAATTTGGGGCATTTTTGACCCCCCTTTGACACCCTGGGTGTGCAAACCCGAATTTTTCTGAGGTCAAGGATGCTTATTTTATATCCAGAAAAATTGCCTCTACATTTTGGCCAAGTTTCAGAAAAATTGAATGGATGGATCAAACGTTATGGGAGAAAAGGGTAATTTTTTGCCATTTTGAGGGCTTCTGACCCCTGGGGGCGCGAACCAGATTTGTTCCAAGGTCAGCGATACTTATTTTCTATTAGGAACACTTGCCTCCACATTTTGGCCAAGTTTCAGAGAAATTGAATGGATGGATGAAAAGTTATGGGGCTAAAAATGTAATTTTTTGCCATTTCGGGGTCTTTTGACCCCCTGGGGCGCTAACCAGATTTTTCTTCAAAAATCTGAGAATGTCACTTTCTAACCTGACGAAAGTTACAACTTCATGCAAAATTTCAGAGAAATTCAATGGATGGTTGCGGAGAAAAATCCAGACGGACGGACATGCCTAAAAAAAATCGGGGGACCAATAATAACACAGCAAAGTTGAAACATAACGCCATAATTTATTAATTAATCACTCAGTAAGTCCCGGGTTATGTGGGTTAGAGTAAGGGTTAAGGTTAGGGTTATGTGGGATTGTATATATATATATATATATATATATATATATATATATATATATATATATATATATATATATATATGTATAGTACATGTATTGTATTAGTTTCTGTAGATGTAAATCCGTTGAAACTCAAGTGTTTATAAAAAGTGCTCAATAACAAGTAGAGCTGTTTATAAGTATACATTTTTATTTATACAAACATTATTGGTTACATATGTGCATACATGTTTCGGTTGCACTCTTCGCAGAGAGTCAACCTCGAAAGACCAAGGATTCAGAGTAATGAGATGGGTTTTCAGATTTTTTCAGAATAAATCCTTGTTTGGGATTGGTTATTCTCTATTTATATTTCTTATGAATTGGTATCGGATTACCTATTTTACTTGTTGACCATTCTTAAGCATACATGCATACACATACAAAGCGTATATAAATTAATACATCAACATATACAAGCACGTACATAGAATATATCACCCCGACTATCCAAATATAAAGACTAAACACAATTTATATATTGAAACTGTTTTATATACTAAAAGTATATTCATAGGCAAGTACGTGCTTTTAAATATATTTTTTGCTTGAAAGTGGATCTGTGTGTGTGTTCATGTTTAGATGTGTGTGTATATTGATGTCTGTTTATTTATGTGTATTTATGTACCTATTAAATCTGTTTATATGTGTGTATTTTACTGATAGATAAGATAAATGTGTTTGTAGGATTTGGGAATTCAAACAGGGTTGAAAAGTAGCCAGGGCTAAGAGGGCAATAAAAAACAGGGATGGTTAGGTCGTAAAAAGGCTTAAGAATGGTCAACAAGTAAAATAGGTAATCTGATTTATTCTGAAAAAATTTGCAAACCCATCTCATTACTCTGAATCCTAGGTCTTTCGAGGTTGACTCTCTGCGAAGAGTGCAACCGAAACATGTATGCACATATGTAACCAATAATGTTTGTATAAATAAAAATTTATACTTTCTATATATATATATATATATATATATATATATATATATATATATATATATATATATATATATTAACATGGTTCACCCCAAACAAGGCAGGCCGCCACTGTAGACGTAAGGGGCTACTGAGAAAAAAGAAAAGGGGGAGAAGGTTGGGGGTCAGCCTAAATTGGGATCTGCGCAGCGAGATGTCTGTTTACATTAGTTTTAAATTTCTGCATGTCAGTACTGTCGGGGAAACAGGGGGAAGGAAGGGAGTTCCAGAGGCCAGCAGCACGAGGAAAGAAGCTATTTGAGTAGAAGGCTCTCCGGCATCTGGGGACCTCCACAGTGAATTAATGAGATTTAGTTGATTGTCGAGTTGGTCTAGTGAATTTACGTCGAGGGAGCACCAGAGTAGCCAATTCATCGGAGCATAATCCATTGAAGTATTTGTAAAACAAACATAAGGATGCTACATTGCGGCGATGGGACAGGGACTGGAGCTTGGTTGATAGTGAGGGACCTATTAGGTTGGCGACTCTTTTTTGGACCTTGTCAAGGAGGGAGAGACTAGTAGATGATGCACCAGCCCAGATGTGGCAACAATACTCCATGCATGGGCGGATGGTGGCTTTGTACAGATACAGGATAATGTCAGGTGTGAGGAGTTTGCTAGCACGGTAGAGGAAGCCAACCTTCTTTGAGGCAGCCTTGGCAATGTCTTCAATGTATTTGTTCCAATTCATGTTACCTGTGAAGGTTAGGCCGAGGAGTTTGAATGATGAACTCTCAGGTAGGGTGTTATTTGCCATAGCAATCGGTGGTTGAAGAGGTTTCTTGTAGTTATTGAAGGAAAGGAGCTTTGTCTTTGCGGCATTAAAAGTTACCAACCATTTATGACCCCAATCCACTACAGCCTGGAGGTCATTTTCTAAAGATTCAGCCATTGCCTCGGATATGGTTGCGTCAGTTTTACCAACATGGCGAGAGTAAAGCGTGGTGTCGTCAGCAAATAAACCAATCTCTGACTCTATGTCGTCAGGGAGATCGTTTATATAGATCAGGAACAACAAAGGTCCAAGGATAGATCCCTGGGGTACACCTGCATTTATGTCATGTTGCTTAGATGAACGGCCATCGAGGACAACCTGGATTTTTCTTTTGTTTAGGAAGGATCTAATTATATTAAGTAGTTGCCCAGTAATACCGTATGAGCGTATTTTCAGGAGAAGCCCTTTATGCCAACCCTTGTCAAAGGCCTGGGATATATCAAGCGCTACTGCCCTAGCTTCACCTGTCTTGTCGAGTGTATGATACATGCGTTCAGAGATGACCGTTAGGATGTCTGCAGTAGATCGTGCTTGTCTAAATCCATACTGGCGGTCAGATAGAAGTTTAGCATTAACTAAGTGCCGTACTATCGCTATATATAAAGATAGTGTGATATATATAGGAGAGGTAGAAATTGAAGGGGAGTGAATAGATACATGGGTGTATAGAAAAGAGAGCTTACGAAGTTCGGGGTCAATCGTCATTACGCATTCGATGTGGCCATCAGAACAGGAACAATGGCTGCAGTCACGGATGGCATGGCATATTCCACCAGTGTCAATGTCCGCTACGATTTTGGGGATTCTCGCTGCAAAAAAAAAAAAGAAAAAGTTCTTTGATCTGATCCTAATTTATAAAACGGTTTATTTAAAAGGCATATGTCTTTAGATTTATTTATTTAAGTATTTATAAGTATAACATTTGAAAATGACTTCAAACAAGGATAACATTTTTAAATATATTCATGCACTCTTCAGAAATGTCTTTCACTGATCGGAAAAGAATATTTCCAATAAAAAAATCAATCTGAAAAAGAAAGACAGTCAAAATAATTTGATTAACATGGAGGCCAGTAGATAAAAAAGAAATAACAAGTTTAAAGTGAACGTGCCAAAAACGAGTCGATAGAATCTCATAAAAGAAAGAAAAAACGAAAAAGAGAAAATTAGAAAGAAAAACTATCAAAAGAAAAAGGTTTATATTATCTAACATTAAACTAGCTGCACCTTTGAATATTCGTTTTAAATTAATACCAATCAAGATTTATGAAAAGAAGACGAAAGAAAAATGAAGAGGGTAACATGGTGGTTGATGATTTACTAAGAATGGCGTCAAAGTTGACATCAACTTCAAATGATATCCAATCAAAAGTTAATAGAATTTGTGTTTTTCTGGGCAAATCGCAGAAAGTTAATCGATGCGATGTAAAAGTAGTTCAGAAGAAAAACAGAATAGGCGATATATTCCAACAGTCTCTATGCTACAATGGAACGTTTTAATTTTCGTTAAGTAAAACAAAGAGAAATAAAAATGTTAATAAACATTGGTATGTGTTTTTCATTAATTTGATATGTAAAAGTGTGAAATGTTGAAACATATTGCACCATCATTGACATGATCAACGCTAAATTATTAAACGTACATTCTCTCTATCATATATATATATATATATATATTGTAAATATATATATATATATATTGTAAATATATATATAAATATATATATTGTAAATATATATATATATATATATTGTAAATATATATATATATATTGTAAATATATACATATATTGTAAATATATATATATATATATATTGTAAATATATATATATATATTTATATTGTAAATATATATATATATATATATTTATATTGTAAATATATATATATATATATATATTTATATTGTAAATATATATATATATATATATTTATATTGTAAATATATATATATATTTATATTGTAAATATATATATATATATATATATATATATTGTAAATATATATATATATATATATATTGTAAATATATATATATATATATTGTAAATATATATATATATATATATATTGTAAATATATATATATATATATATTGTAAATATATATATATATATATATTGTAAATATATATATATATTGTAAATATATATATATATATATATATATATATTGTAAATATATATATATATATATATATATATTGTAAATATATATATATATATATATATATATATTGTAAATATATATATATATATATATATATATATATATATTGTAAATATATATATTGTAAATATATATATATATATATATTGTAAATATTTACAATATATATATATATATATATATATATATATTGTAAATATATATATATATTGTAAATATATATATATATTGTAAATATATATATATATATATATATTGTAAATATATATATATATATATATATATTGTAAATATATATATATATATATATATATATATTGTAAATATATATATATATATATATTGTAAATATATATATATATATATTGTAAATATATATATATATATATATATATTGTAAATATATATATATATATATATATATTGTAAATATATATATATATATATATATTGTAAATATATATATATATTGTAAATATATATATATATATATATATATATTGTAAATATATATATATATATATATATATATTGTAAATATATATATATATATATATATTGTAAATATATATATATATTGTAAATATATATATATATATATATATATTGTAAATATATATATATATATATATATATATATATATATTGTAAATATATATATATATATATATATATATTGTAATATATATATATATATATATATATATATATATTGTAAATATATATATTGTAAATATATATATATATATATATATATATATATATTGTAAATATATATATATATATTGTAAATATATATATATATTGTAAATATATATATATATATTGTAAATATATATATATATATATATATATATATTGTAAATATATATATATATATATATATATATATATATATATTGTAAATATATATATATATATATATTGTAAATATATATATATATATATATATATATATATATATATTTACAATATATATATATATATATATATATATTGACAAAGTTAAATTCCTCCATAATTACTAACTAATTGTCTATGGCCGAGGGGTTGAGACTCTTGACTACGTATCAGTGGCGATTTGTGATCAGGGTTCGCGCCCGCCGACCGTGCAGAATTAGCTTCGTGCACTAAAGATTGCCTGATGTCTGTATGTATTTAAATAATCAATATGTATTTATAATTATTATTATTAGCCCTCTCAACCAAAGGCCGGGCACTCTTGAGTGACTTTAATATGACTTTAATAACAAGCAGTACTAATAGCTGCATGCACGATCCGAATACGTTCGTAGATCACTCTGACTGCTTGTGTAAATCTAACTGCCGATTCGCTATTTACAATATATATATATATATATATATATATATATATATATTAATTATTCAAATATATTTACATGATGAATACAAACCCAAAATTTTTTCAAAAGTTCTCAATACAAGTAGAGCTTTTATCTGATTAAATAAATATCGGTGACAGTCGTCACTAATTAATTTGTGTTTCAACGCATCTGCGTCTTCACGCGATTGTGTCAAAAAGTAAAGATTCGTTTTGAAATCCGCAAAGAAAAACAGGGTTAAAAGAATGGTTTTCAGAAAAGTCGGTTGATCTGTTTTGTTTACATTTGACTGTCTTCTGCTTCTTGTATAATGGGTGTCCCCTTTTATTTAATTTAATTATGAAATAAAAATTAAACTTTATTTTGAGTTAAATTACTAAGATATATTTTACCATATATAAAATTTTATTTAAATGTCATCACCGCACAATTATGTTAAATCTGAACTTTATATTCCTATTGGATTATACTTTGAAATTATAAAAACCTTATCTTTAATATCACTAAACCCTATTATAATTATACAAGTGTGTACAATAATTTTACTACTTGAAATCAACTACTTTTCTTAATCCTTACAAATAAATAAGTGAAATAAGGCATATATAAAATCCTAACTGCATTATTAACTAATATTTTCATTTTTTAACTTATTTTTTATTGATTATAGATTGTTTTTTTCTTTTGTTATTTGCTGGCTTCGTAGGAATTTATTTTCATGTTTGTATTTATCTAAATGATATCTATCAATTTTGATATTGTCTTAAATGTCTTTCTGTTGGTATATGGTTAGACTTACTTTCATCTCATACCAAGTTTCATTTAAATTTAAGTGGTACTCTTACTGATTCATTTATTTATCAAAGATGTAACAATAATGAGGACAAAGAAAACAGCAACATAGTCAAGTAAACTTTATAAATAATCTTGGAACGAAAATTGACACTATTAAATTTTTTCAGTGGAAATAAGTGGTTCTGCTTCGTAAATGACAAATAAACCACTGACAAATGACACAAAAATGTTTAAATTTAATCCAATATCACAATATATGAAAATAAAGTAAAAAACACCGAAATTAAATATTTAGCACAAATTCGTTTTTCAATCAATTGTAAATTGAGCGGTATCGCTCTTCATAATTTCTTAAGAGCTTTGACAGAGGGAGATACAGACAGTAAGATAGATAGGTAGATAGATAGATAGATAGATAGATAGATAGATAGATAGATAGATAGATAGATAGATAGATAGATAGATAGATAGAGAAATCGAGATATAAAGTACAGACAAAGAAGAGCTTACGATCTTCACGAATTTCAGGGAATTCAGGGATTCCGATTCGAATTTCGGAACAGTCGATCCGGTTATTTGAACAACGACATTGACTTCCGCAGTCACACTTGACGCTGCGCCGAAACCTATGATTCATAAAAGGTCCGTTTTCATATTCCATGGCTGCAAAAGAAAAATATTTTGATCTGATACTAATTCATAAAACGATTTAAAAACAAAAACATTTATTTATTGAAATGTTAAAGCATCATTTGTGTAGAATTTATACAGGAAGTGTATATTCTGTGTCTGAAGATTCCTTCTGATGTTTAAGTGTAGTGTTTTGTAAATTTTATACGTTCAGATTGTTATATTTTGGATACGCAAAGAATACCCTAGAGGGAATAGAAAGAGACTGGCGATATCTCATACAGCCATTGGGGCCACAGTCCCATTTGGCGCCAAAACTTATTTGTATAATTTACAATTTTGGATACACGTTTCGCATTTTAAAATATGCATTATTTATATATTAGATGTGTCAATTAAATTGCTTGAGCAAAAACCATTTCTTTTAAGTTTATTAAAAAGAACAGTCATTTTACGGTTTATTTGTGGTGATGTGTAAGCTCGAATACTCCGTCGACAGTTTTTGTGGCCTTGTAAAGGGGCCGGAATGAAAACACGAACTCGTGGTTTTGGTAAATCAAGTAAATTGAAGAAAATATAATACAACAGAGAAACGAGAGTGGTGGTCCGTCAATCTTTACTGCCAGTATAGAGTGGTGTGGTTGATTCGGTGTTTACTTCCTTCCCACCGCAGGAATATGTGGCACAAGGCCAGAAGCCAGCGAGTCTAAAACAGGAGCATTCTGGCTTCTAGAAAATTACCTGGGCAGTCCACAGTCAGGACGCCTCATGTAGTAAGCAATAAACTTACTCCATCCTAAAGAGGGGAGGAACGGCCTGGAAGGTTGGACCTCCTAGGACTACCCAAGACCTATACCTCAGCCCGACAGATAATACGCTACTAAAATGACCCAGTTCCCGCCGGACTGGGGTTGTTCAGGTATTTAATCGCTTCCCACAAAGCAATATGTGACACAAGGTCGGAAAGTGGGGAGATCAAGCCAGCCAGCGCCCCTAAAGAAGGAGCACTCTGGCCTATCAAAAATAGCCTGGGCAACCCCGTCGGCATTCCCCGGTAAGGGCACCTCAGGCAGCAAGCAATAAACTTACCCCTCCCTAAAGAGGGAAGGCAAGGCCTGGGAGGGTGCACCTCCTAGGAAAACCCAGGACAATATACCTCAGCCCGGCAGATAAAAGGCCAACTAAATGGCCCAGTTCCTGCCGGACTGATTGTCGAGAACGAATCCTCGACTGGTATTACCCCATCCCGACGTCCTCAATCAACCGAAGTTAATGAGAGACTGATCGGGCTGGGGTTGGGCCAACACTGACAAGCAGATGCTTCCAGTATTTATTGAGAATGGAAGAGTTCAAATAGTCCGTATAGGTAAGGTACCATAACAGAGACAAATCTTTTTTACTTCGATATTCCAAATTAGAATATTCTTTTTATTAAAGTAAATACATATATTCAAATGAATACAAAAAATGGAAATTTGATTTCCCGCTTAAATTTACATAATCCATACAATAACGAAAAAAGCAGGTGCACAAAATTGATCATGGTACTTGGTACTGATCTGTCGAGTTAGGGTTAGGATTAGAGTTAGGGTTAAGGTTAGAGTTAGGGTTAAGGCTAGGGCTAGGAAAGCACGTTCAACGGATTGATCATGGTACTTGGTACTGATCCGTCGAGTTAGGGTTAGGGTTAGAGTTAGGGTTAAGGTTAGGGTTAGGAAAGCATGTTCAACGGATTGATCATGGTACTTAGTACTGATCTGATCCGTTGAGTTAGAGTTAGGGTTAGAGTTAGGGTTAAGGTTATGATTAAAAAGCATGTGCAATAGATTGATCATGGTACTTTGTACTGATCCGTCGAGTTAGGGTTAGGGTTAGAGTTAAGGTTAAGGTTAAGGTTAGGAAAGCACGTGCAACGAATTGATCTTGGTACTGATCCGTCGAGTTAGGGTTAGGGTTAGAGTTAAGGTTAAGGTTAAGGTTAGGAAAGCACGTGCAACGGATTTATCATGGTACTTGGTACTGATCCGTGGACTTAGGGTTAGAGTTAGGGTGAAGGTTAACGTTAGGAAAGCATGTGCAACGGATTGATCACAGTGCTTGGTACTGATCAGTCGAGTAAGGGTTAGGCTTAGATTTAGGGTTAAGGTTAGGGTTAAGAAAGCACGTGCAACGAATTGATCCTGGTACTTGGTACTGATCCGTCGAGTTAGGGTTAGGCAAGAGTAAGGGTTAAGGTTAGCGTCAGGAAAGCACCTGCAACAGATCGATCATGGTACTTGGTACTGATCCATCGAGTAAGGGTTAGGGTTAGAGTTAGGGTTAAGGTCAGGTTTAGGAAAGCACGTGCAACGGATCGATCATGGTACTTGGTACTGTTCCGTCGACTTAGGGTTAGGGTTAGGGTTAGAGTTAGGGTTAAGTTAGGGTTAAGGTAAGGTTTAGGAAAGCACGTGCAACGGATTGATCATGGTACTTGGTACTGATCCATCGAGTTAGGGTTAGGGTTAGAGATAGGGTAAAGGGTTAAGGTAAAGTATGTACAAGATTGATCACGGTACCTGTACTGATTCATTTTATTCGAATGATTAAATCGGTCATTAAACAACTGATCATTTAATCGGTATCAATATGGACGACAAATAACACATTCAAATATTAAAGGGAAATTTTCATCAATAATCTTGAACTTAAAATTGCAACTTTAAACATTAAAATGTATACATATGCATATGGTTTACATCACATGTGGGATAGATAAAACAGAGCAGAAGATATAAAAAGATAATGTGAAATATATAGGAGAGTGAAAAACTAAAAGAATGAATAGATACATGGGTGTATTAAAAAGAAAGCTTACGAAGTCCAGGATCAATTGTAATTACACATTCGATTCGGCCATCAGAACAGGAACAATGGCTGCAGTCACGGATGGCATGGCATATTCCACCAGAGTCAATGTCCGCTAGGATTTCGGTGATTCTCGCTGAAAAATTTCTTTGACCTGATCCGAAATTAATAAACGGTTTATTTGAAAACATATTTATTTAGATTTATACATTTAAGTATTTATAGGTATAAAATTTCAAAAATGACATCAAACATCGAGAACATTATTTTAAATATATTCATGCACTCTTGGGAAATAAACTTTATGAATAATATTTAAACCTAGATTGATACTTTGAATAGTATCCGTAGTAATAAGTGGTTGTGTTTCGTAAATGACAAATAAATCACTGATCAATTATATACACACGTCTAAATTTAAATTAATAACACAATCTATGAAATTAAAATAAAAAACAAGAAAACAGAATGAAATACTAAGCACAAATTGATTTTTCTATCATATTTGAAATTGAGCGGTGTCGCTCTTCAAAATTTCCAGAAACTCTGGGGAAGGATAGACAGATAGATAGATAGATAGATATATAGATAGATAGATAGATAGATAGATAGATAGATAGATAGATAGATAGATAGATAGATAGATAGAGTGAGATATAAAGTACAGAAAAACAAGAGCTTACGATTTTCAGGGATTTGAGGGAATTCAGGGATTCCAATTCGAATTTCGGAACAGTCGATCCGGTTATTTGAACAACGACATTGACTTCTGCAATTACACTTGACGTTACGTTGAAACCTATATTTCATGAAAGGTCCGTTTTCATGTTCCATGGCTGCAACAAAAAATTCTTTGATTTGATACTAATTAATAACACTTTTTTTTTATAAAAAAGCATATTTATTTATTTATTGAAATTTTAAAGCAACATTTATGTAGAATTTATAAAGGAAATGTATATTCTTTGTCTGAAGATTCCTTCTGTTGTTTCTTCAGCGTCGTGTTTTGTAAATTTTATACGTTCAGACTGTTGTTTTTTATATACACAAAAATACCCTAGATATAATAGAAAAAGACTGGCGACATCTGATACAGCCATTTAGACCACAGTCCAATTTGGCGCCAAAATTCTTTGAATGTTCTCCCAAATTGTATATTTTACCATTTTGGGTGCACGTTTCGCTTTCAAAAGTCTGCATTATTCATATATTAGCTGTGTCAACTGAAATTGTTTATTGAATGATCAAAATCAATATTTTGATTCTGTTTTTTATAAGTTTATTAAAAAGAATATTTTAATAAGAAATTATTTCTAAAATATCTACAAAATGTCAATTTAAATATGGATGCTATTATTATATAGAGTTTTTAAATTATTTTAAAAAATGAATTTTTTCTTTTGTGTAAACACCAAACAAACCACTGACAAAATATACAAATGTACATGGTTAAATGTAATGCAATTACACATTCAATAAATAAAACAAAACTAAGAGAATATAATAACACAGCAAAGTAGAAACACAACGTAAAAATTCATTAATTCATCACTCAGTAAGTCCCGGGTTATGTTGGATAGATAGAAAGAGAGACCGAGATATAGAAATATAGTGTGCGATATAGAGGAGAGATATAAATTGAAGGGTGGATAGAAAGGGGGTGAGAGATATAAAGGAGAGGTAGAAATTGAAGGGGTAGATAGATATATGGGTGTATAGAAAAGAGAACTTACGAAGTTCACGGTCAATCGTCATTTGACAGATGATGTGGCCATTCGAACAGGTGCAGTGGCTGCAGTCACGGATGGCATGACATATTCCACCATTATCAACATCAACTATGTTTTCATTGATTCTCGCTGCAAAAAAAAATTCTTTGCATCTGATCATAATTTATAAAACGGTTTATTTAATGGCATATTTATGGACGGCGGTACCGGGGGCAGGGGAGGCTCAAGCACCCCCCCCCCCACACACACACTTTTTGACTTCCCCCCACTTTACGGTAATCAATAATGAAGTTATATATGCATGTGTTTAACCGGGCCCCCACCTTTTACGAGAGCCCCCCCCCCACACACACACTTTTATAACTGTCACGCCGGTCCTGATATTTATTTAGATATATACATTTGAGTATTCAAAGGGATAACATTTGAAAATGACTTCAAACAACGAGAATATTTTTAAATATATACATGCACTCTTGAGAATTGTCTTTCACTGATCAGAAAAGAAAATGTCCAATTAAAAATTCAATCTGAATCAGAAATACAGTCAAAATAATTTGATTAACATGGAGGCCAGTAGATAAAAAAGAAATAACAAGTTTAAAAGAAAAAGGCGTATATTATCTAATATTGGACTAGATGCACCTTTGTATATTCGTTTTAAATTAATACTATGAAAGATTTATGAAAAGAAGACGAAAGAAAAATGAAGAGGGTAACATGGTGGTTGATGATTTACTAAGAAAAGCGTCAAAGTTGACATCAACTTCAAATGATATCCAATAAAAAGGGAATAGAATTTGTGTTTTTCTGGGCAAATCGCACAAAGTTAATCGATGTGATGTAAAAGTAGTTCAGAAGAGAAAGAGAATAAGCGATATATTCTAACAGTCTCTATGCTACAATGGAACATTTTAGTGTTTGTTTAGTAAAATAAAGATAAATAATATGGTTAATAAACGTGTGTGTTTTCATCAATAAGATATGAAAAAAGGTTAGGGGTTAGGGTTAGAGTTATGTTGAAACATATTGTGCCAGCATTGACATGTTCAACGATAAATTATTGAACACACATTTACGCAGACACTCAATTTCTCACGCCTCTCTCTCTCTCTCTCTCTCTCTCTCTCTCTCTCTCTCTCTCTTATATATATATGGTCGTATAATCAGTACCATTGGAGAGCCATGAATATTATAACTGTCCTGTTTTTAAATCTCCGAAACAGTTACATGGTAAACAGCTGATGATCCCCGTGTTAATATTAGACGCTTAAGGTCTCCTGTTTTTGTTTCACTCTTAGATAATTAACCCCCCCCCTTTTTTTTTCTTTTTTTTTTACTTATATTTTTTCATTTATTAATTTTCCAACGAATGTTAAGTCTGCAATATCTTGGATTTAGTTAGTTTGTCTGGGAATTTAAACTGCATTTTACATTTTTTTCTTTCTTTTTAATGACTCAAAGCTTCTTTAGACTATATATATATATATATATATATATATATATATATATATATATATATATATAATAAAAGTTTTTAAAAAGGTTGAAGGCAATGCGGAGATCTGGATAGCTGTAAGCTGTGGAGAACAAAAACAAAACAAAACCGAAATAAGTCGTATATAGATCGAAAGGTTTGTTTATTTTTCTAGACAGCAAGGGTGTTAGTTTGTAATATCCGGATTATCAAGAATCAATTTGATATATTTCGAGAGATTTTTTTTTCTTTCTTTTTTCTTATTTCTCTCCTTGTCAAAAATAAATAAAAGAATATATATATATATATATATATATATATATATATATATATATATATATATATATATATATATATATATATAAATAGTAACTCTGTGTGTGTGTGCCAGCCTGATCTTTGTGTCATATGTTCACCCAAACCGCTGGACAGAATTGCTTGACAATTGGCATGTGAATTACTGACCTCTCAGTGAATGTCATAGGCTACATAAAAATATATATCACTTAAATGCTGGGATATCCCGGGGGGGGGCACAACCTCCCCCGCACTGAAAACTGTTTTTCCTTTGATTCAAATGAAATTTAAACCATAGTAAATGACCAAAAATGATGTCTCTTACAAAAATTTCAGCAAATTTTGATATTAAGATTGTCCGTGGAGGCACAACCCCTCCACTGAAAACTGTTTTCCTTTTGATTCAAATGAAGTATATATATATATATATATATATATATATATATATATATATATATATATATCAAGGAGAACACCTATCTGTCTGTGCATGTCTGTCCCTAAAAACGAAGACATACTAGGAAGTGTACTTTCAATATGATTGCATTCACATGCACAATTTGCATGTGAACATAATGGAAGTATTTTTGCGTCTCTGGCTGCCTTTTTAAGAAGCTAATGACAATTTTCAAACATGTTACACAATGAAATTAATCTATTTATTAGCGTTTGTTTAAGAGTATTAACATATATCTGAATAGCTCAGTGGGTAAGATATCTAGCTGAAAGCAACAAAGTTGCTGTTAAAGTAAACTCTCCCTACCATGATGTTGCATATCATGCTATCGCACACTCTAACCTGGGAAACACCAGGTAAGCTCTGCTATTATATATATATATATATATATATATATATAGAGAGAGAGAGAGAGAGAGAGAGAGAGAGAGAGAGAGAGAGAGAGAAAGAGAGAGAGAGATAAAGAGAGAGAGATATAGAGAGAGAAAGATAGAGAGAGAGAGAAAGAGAGAAAGAGAGAGAGAGAAAGATAGAGAGATAGAGAGAGAGAGAGAGAGAAAGAGAGAGAGAAAGAGAGAGAGAGAAAGAGAGAGAGAGAAGGAGAGAGATAGAGAGAGAGAGAGAAAGAGAGAGAGAGAGAAAGAGAGAGAGAAAGAGAGAGAGAGAAAGAGAGATAGAGAGAGAGATAGAGATAGATAGATAGATACATAGATAGATAGAGATAGAGAGAGATAGAGAGATAGATAGATAGATAGAGAGAGAGAGAGAGAGAGAGAGAGAGAAAGAGAAAGGTTTATATAAGTTCAACTATATTTACATAATGAACAAAACCACAATATTTTTTTCAAAAGTGTTCAATACAAAGTAGAGCTTTTATAAGATTAAATAAATAATTGGTGACAGTCGTCACTAATTCATTTGTGTTTCAACGCATTTGCGTCTTCTCACGACTGTGTCTAAAAGTAAAGATCGGTTTTGAAATCCGCCCAGAAAACCAAAGGTTAAAAGAAGAAAAAGAATTAAGAGATCACGTGGCAAGAAAAGTCGGTCGATCGGTCTATTCTACATTCGGCTGTCTTTCCCTTCTTGCTATCATGTGTATTTCCCATTACTTAATTCAATTATGAAATAAAAATTAAACTTTATTTTAAGTTTTAATTACTAAGATATATTTTCTCTATATAAAAACAATTTAATGGGCATCTTTACACAATTGTGTTGAATCTGAACTTGCTATTCATATTAAAAGATAATACTTCGAAATTATAAAAACCTTATCCTTAATATCACTAGAAATGGGAGGGTGGTATTCCACTAAACCCTATTATAATTATACAAGTGTGTACAATAATTTTACAACTTGAAATAAACTACTTTTCTTAATCCTTACGAATAAATAAGTGGAAGAAGGCATATATAAAATCCTAACTGTATTATTAACTAATATTTTCATTTTTTTAAACTTATTTCTATTGATAATTGATTATTTTATTTTAATGTTTTGGATCATTCATTATTAGATGGCTAAGAAGAAATTTATTTTTATGTTTGTATTTAGATATAAGTTTTGATATTTTCTTAAGTAAATGTCTTTCTGTTGGTATAGTGTTAGACTTACTTTATTCTCTTCTAAGCATAGTTAGATTATCTTGAGTTTTGCTATTTTGCTGATTCTCGGTGCGATTTAAATTGAGTTTTGCTATTTTGCTGATTCTTGATGCGATTTAAATTGAGTTTTGCTATTTTGCTGATTCTCGGTGCGATTTAAATTGAGTTTTGCTATTTTGCTGATTCTTGATGCGATTTTCACTCCAATGTAAACTCATTCGATGTTACCTTTAGTTCTTGAACTAGATTGTTATACAAGTTTAGTTTGTGGCCATTCTTCGTTTGAGCAGCACCAACATTTGGTTTTTACATTTACGTGGATTTTTCAGGTGTTTGTAGAAGTAATTATTTTAGATAAAATACTTTTAATTAAATTAAGATTTAATGTTTTATAATAGTGACTAAATTTTACTTTCCCGATTAAATTAAATTTACATATTAAATACAAAGCATAAAAGATTGAGTGGTTAGGGTAGATGGTACTCTTGCTGATTCATTTCATTCAAATCCTCCGCATCATTATAATATTTATTATCAAAGCTGTAACAATAATGAGGACAAAAAACAATAAAATAGTCAAATATAAATAATCTTGGAACTAAATTGAAACTTTCAATCTTCCCTGTGCAAATAAGTGGTTCTGTTTCGTAAATGACAAATAAAATTACTGACAAATTATACACACGCGTTTAAATTTAATTCAATAACACAATCTATGAAAATAAAGTAAAAAAACAAGAAAACAGAATAAAATACTAAGCAAAAATAATTTTTCTTATCATGTTTGAAATTGAGCGGTGTTGCTCTTCATAATTTCTTGAAGCTTTGAGAGAGGGAGATGCAGACAGATAGGGGCAGATAGAGGGGCATAGAGATAGTCATAGATAGATAGATAGATAGATAGATAGATAGATAGATAGATAGATAGATAGATAGAGTGAGATATAAAGTACAGAAAAACAAGAGCTTACGATTTTCAGGGATTTGAGGGAATTCAGGGATTCCAATTCGAATTTCGGAACAGTCGATCCGGTTATTTGAACAACGACATTGACTTCCGCAGTCACACTTCACGCTGCGCCGAAACCTATGATTCATAAAAGGTCCGGTTTCATATTCCATGGCTGCAAAAGAAAAATATTTTGATCTGATACTAATTCATAAAACGATTTAAAAACAAAAACATTTATTTATTGAAATGTTAAAGCATCATTTGTGTAGAATTTATACATGAAGTGTATATTCTTTGTCTAAAGATTCCTTCTGTTGTTTAAGTGTAGTGTTTTGTAAATTTTATACGTTCAGATTGTTATATTTTGGATACGCAAAGAATACCCTAGAGGGAATAGAAAGAGACTGGCGATATCTCATACAGCCATTTGGGCCACAGTCCCATTTGGCGGCAAAATTTATTTGTATAATTTACAATTTTGGATACACGTTTCGCATTTTAAAAGTCTGCATTCTTTATATATTAAATGTGTCAACTAAAATTGGTTATTGAATTATACAAAAACACATTTTGATTTCGCTAATTATAAGTCTATTATAAAGAACATATTTATTGGAAATTATTTCTAAAATATCTACAAAATATCAATTTAAATATGGATGCTATTATTGTAATGAATGTAAAAGTTCTTTTTGTTTTAACGTTACAACAAGCGAAACAGTTTGTCTACTTTTATTTCTGAAATAAATATTTTCAAATGCATAATGGCTGTTCAATAAAAGTTATAAAGTTTACAAATAAAATGTTACATGTTTAGATGCTAAAAATGTTAACTTGCGTTTGTCGACTGATTAAGAATATTAATTTATTAAATATGTAGAAAGACGAGTCTGAAATTGTTGTGGGCTTGTAAAAGGGCCGGAATGAACACACGAACTAGGGGTTGAGCTAAAACCAGTATAGTGGAGAAAATATAATACAACAGAGAAATCAGAGTGCTGGAATGTCAGTCTTGACTGCCAGTATAGATTTGGGTTGACCCAACACTTAGAAGCAGAAGTACTTATTGACAATGGAATAATTCAAATAGGTTAGGTATCATAACATCCCTCCCAAGACTTACCCCTTCAGGATGCTAGTATCGTTTAGTTTTTAGAGTGACGCTATTCTGAGGTAGCTGTATGTCGAAAGTGTTGTTTCTGGTAACTATAACTTCATCCTGGGGCGTTGTTATCTTCTGATAGTCGTTCCCTAGTTTGGTTCGGGTGTATCTTATGAGAGAACTGAGGGCCTCTTTGATATCCTCCAGTTTTTCAATTCTAGTCGTCTGAATTTTATTGCACATCTTTTAAATTTGAAAAAAAAATGGTGTCTTTTATTCGACATTCAATTTCCAGACAAGTTAGCTTATCTTTCAGACTTTTCATAGTCTTAAGCTCTTCTTAAACCTCTTTGAGTTGAACATTTTAGCGATTCCAGCTCTTTAACTTTGCGTTCACTATCATTAACTTTCAACTGTTTATCAAAAGAATTTGACTTTTTTTTTTCAGATCTTTCATAGTCTTAAGCTCTTCTTAAACCTCTTTGAGTTGAACATTTTAGCGATTCCAGCTCTTTAACTTTGCGTTCACTATCATTAACTTTCAACTGTTTATCAAAAGAATTTGACTTTTTTTTTTCAGATCTTTCATAGTCTGTAGCTATTCTGAAACCTCTTTGAGTTGATTAATTCTAGTCGTCTGAATTTTATTGCACATCTTTTAAATTTGAAAAAAAAATGGCGTCTTTTATTCGACATTCAATTTCCAGAAAAGTCAGCTTATCTTTCAGACTTTTCATAGTCTTAAGCTCTTCTTAAACCTCTTTGAGTTGATCTTTTTTTAGCGATTCCAATTCTTTATTTTGAGTGCATTCCATACGATTTTTAATGGTTGAAACAAAATCCTTTTTTCGTTTTTTCTGACCCGGTCGTCAGATTTATTTCCTTCTGGCCAAATATATTTGTTGATAATCCCCATATTTGAATAGCTGTATTAAGTCTACGACAAACAAATTATTTGTGTTTTTTTAATACGTACATTTTTACTTTTTCTGTCGTACTATTAAAAGTAATGTCGGTAATTATTTCACCCTCGAAATTAATTTTTCTACAAGTCACATTTTTGGTTATTTGATTGGGTCTTAGTATGGTCGGTTCTCATAACTTTCTCCACGTATGCATGTTGATTATTGATACGTCGGAACCCAAATTAAATAGTACTTTTACGATTTATTTGTGGTGATGTCTCGTGTAAGCTCGAATACTTCGTCGACAGTTTTTGTGGCCTTGTAAAGGGGCCGGAATGAAAACACGAACTCGTGGTTTTGGTAAATCAAGTCTATTGAAGAAAATATAATACAACAGAGAAACAAGAGTGGTGGGACGTCAGTCTTTACTGCCAGTATAGAGTGTGGTTGATTCGGTGTTTACTTCATTCCCACCGCAGGAATATGTGGCACAAGGCCAGAAGCCAGCGAGTCTAAAACAGGAGCATTCTGCCTTCTAGAAAATTACCTGGGCAGTCCCGTTTGCATTTCCCAGTCAGGACGCCTCATGCAGTAAGCAATAAACTTACTCCATCCTAAAGAGGGGAGGAACGGCCTGGAAGGTTGGAGCTCCTAGGACTACCCAAGACCTATACCTCAGCCCGACAGAGAATACGCTACTAAAATGACCCAGTTCCCGCCGGGCTGGGGTTGTTCAACACTGACAAGCAGATGCTTCCAGTATTTATTGAGAATGGAAGAGTTCAAATAGTCCGTATAGGTAAGGTACCATAACAGAGACAAATCTTTTTTACTTCGATATTCCAAATTAGAATATTCTTTTTATTAAAGTAAATACATATATTCAAATGAATACAAAAAATGGAAATTTGATTTCCCGCTTAAATTTACATAATCCATACAATAACGAAAAAAGCAGGTGCACAAAATTGATCATGGTACTTGGTACTGATCCGTCGAGTTAGGGTTAGGGTTAGAGTTAGGGTTAAGGTTAGGGTTAGGAAAGCACGCTCAACGGATTGATCATGGTACTTGGTACTGATCTGTCGAGTTAGGGTTAGGGTTAGAGTTAGGGTTAAGGTTAGGGTTAGGAAAGCATGTTCAACGGATTGATCATGGTACTTGGTACTGATCTGTCGAGTTAGGGTTAGAGTTAGGGTTAGGGTTAAGGTTAGGGTTAGGAAACCACGTTCAACGGATTGATCATGGTACTTGGTACTGATCTGTCGAGTTAGGGTTAGAGTTAGGGTTAAGGTTAGGGTTAGGAAAGCACTTCAACGGATTGATCATGGTTCTTGGTACTGATCTGTCGAGTTAGGGTTAGGGTTAGGGTTAGGGTTAGGAAAGCACGTTCAACGGATTGATCATGGTACTTGGTAGAGATCTGTTCAAAGCGTTAAATCGGCCATTACACAACTTATCATTTAATCTTCATCAATATGGACGACAAATAACACATTCAAATATTAAAGGGAAATTTTCATCAATAATCTTGAACTTAAAATTGCAACTTTAAACATTAAAATAATACATATGCATATAGTTTACATCACATGTGGGATAGATAAAACAGAGCAGAAGATATAAAAAGATAATGTGAAATATATAGGAAATTAAGAAACTAAAGGAGTGAATAGATACATGGGTGTATTAAAAAGAAAGCTTACGAAGTCCAGGGTCAATTGTAATTACACATTCGATTCGGCCATCAGAACAGGAACAATGGCTGCAGTCACGGATAGCATTGCATATTCCACCATTGTCAATGTCCGCTAGGATTTCGGTGATTCTCGCTGAAAAATTTCTTTGACCTGATCCGAAATTAATGAACGGTTTATTTGAAAACATATTTATTTAGATTTATACATTTAAGTATTTATAGGTATAAAATTTCAAAAATGACATCAAACATCGAGAACATTATTTTAAATATATTCATACACTCTTGGGAAATAAACTTTATGAATAATATTTAAACCTAGATTGATACTTTGAATAGTATCCGTAGTAATAAGTGGTTCTGTTTCGTAAATGACAAATAAATCACTGATCAATTATATACACACGTCTAAATTTAAATTAATAACACAATCTATGAAATTAAATTAAAAAACAAACAAACAGAATGAAATACTAAGCACAATTAAATATGTCGCTCTTCAAAATTTCCAGAAACTCTGGGGGAGGGAATGCAGATAGATAGATAGATAGATAGATAGATAGATAGATAGATAGATAGATAGATAGATAGATAGATAGAGTGAGTGAGATATAAAGTACAGAAAAACAAGAGCTTACGATTTTCAGGGATTTGAGGGAATTCAGGGATTCCAATTCGAATTTCGGAACAGTCGATCCGGTTATTTGAACAACGACATTGACTTCTGCAGTTACACTTGACGTTGCGGGGAAACCTATATTTCATGAAAGGTCCGTTTTTATAGTTCATGGCTGCAAAACAAAATGCTTTGATCAGATACTAATTCATATAACGTTTTTTTTTTAAAGCATATTTATTTATTTATTGAAATGTTTAAGCAACATTTATGTAGAATTTCTCCAGCGTAATGTAAATTTTATACGTTCAGACTGTTGCTTTTTTATATACACAAAAAATACCCTAGAGGGAATATAAAGAGACTGGCGACATCTGATACAGCCACTTAGACCACAGTCCCATTTGGCGCTAAAATTCTTTGAATGTTCTCCCAAATTGTATATTTTACCATTTTAGGTGCACGTTTCGCATTTAAAAAGTCAGCATTATTTATATATTAGATGTGTCAACTAAAATTGGATATTGAATTATCCAAAACTATATTTTGATTCTGTTTCTTATAAGTTTATTATAAAGAACACTTTAATAAGAAATTATTTCTAAAATGTCTACAAAATGTCAATTTAAATATGGATGTTATTAATGTAAAGGTTCTTTTTGTTTTTACGTTACAACAAGCGAAACAGTTTGTCTAGTTTTATTTTTGAAAAAATATTTTCTAATGCATAATGGCTGTTCAATAAAAAAAATGATGATGTTTACAAATAAAATGTTACGTGTTCAGATGATAAAAATGGTAACTTGCGTTTGTCGACTGATTAAGAACTTTTATTTATTAAATTATGCGAAAGACGAGTCTGAAACGAATCTTTTTTACTTCGATATTCCAAATGAGAATATTCTTTTCTTTAAAGTAAAAATATTTTTTTAAATAAATATAAAAAAGGAAATTTTTACTTTCCCGCTTAAATTTACATAATGCATACAACAACAAAAGAATTCAGGTGTACAAGATTGACCACGGTACTTGGTACCTGTACTGATTCATTTTATTCAAAGACTTAAATCGGCCGTTCCACAACTTATCATTAAAGCTTATCAATATGGACGACAAATAACACATTCAAACATTAAAAGGAAAAGTTTTTCAATAATCTTTATATTAAAATTGACACTTCGAGAATTGTCAACGTTGAAAACAGTTTTAAAATTATTTTTAAAAATCAATTTTTCGTTTTGGTAAACACCAAATAAACCACTGACAAAATATACAAATGTACATGGTTAAATATAATGCAATTACACATTCAATAAATAAAACAAAACTAAGAGAATATAATAACACACGCAAAGTAGAAACACAACGTAAAAATTCATTAATTCATCACTCATTAAGTCCCAGGTTATGTTGGATATTGATTTACTCCTCTCCAGGAGTTAGGCACAAAGCCAGTTTTTTTTATCTTACTCCCACAAGTAAGATGTGACCCAAGGTCGGGTCGGGAAAGTGGGGTTTAAAAATTGCCTGAGCAGCCCCGTCGGCATTCATCGGTAGGGGCGCCTCAGGCAGTAAGCAATAAACTTACTCCTCCCCAAAGAGGGGAGGCGAAGCCTGGGAGGGTGGACCTCCTAGAACTACACAGGACAGACCCATAGACCGGCGTAAATCAAGCCCCGAAGGCCAAGACAATACCAGTCTACGGAGTGCAGTATCCATCGGAACGGATACTACACTTTGATCTTAGTCAAAAGGCCAATGTTGGATATTATTTACTCCTTCCCAGGAGTTAGGTACAAGGCCAGTTCTATCTTACTCCCACAAGTAAGATGTGACCCAAGATCGGGTCGGGAAAGTGGGGTTTGAAAAGCCAGCGCCCGAGAGGTGAGCACTCTGGCCATTTAAAAATTGCCTGGGCAGCCCCGTCGGCATTCCCCGGTAGGGGCGCCTCAGACAGTAAGCAATAAACTTACTCCTCCCCAAAGAGGGGAGGCGAAGCCTGGGAGGGTGGACCTCCTAGAACTACATAGGACAGACCCATAGACCGGCGTAAATCAAGCCTCGAAGGCCAAGACAATACCAGTCTACGGAGTGCAGTATCCAGCGGAACGGATACTACACTTTGATCTTAGCCAAAAGGCCAATGTTGGATAGATAGAAAGAGAAACCGAGATATAGAAATATAGTGTGCGATATAGAGGAGAGATAGAAATTAAAGGATGGATAGAAAGGGAGTGAGAGAGATATAGGAGAGGTAGAAATTGAAGGGGTAGTTAGGGTTAGGGTTAGGGTTATGGGTGTATAAAAAAGAGAGCTTACGAGGATCACGGTCAATCGTCATTTGACAGACGAGGTGGCCATTCGAACAGGTGCAGTGGCTGCAGTCACGGATGGCATGACATATTCCACCAGTGTCAATGTCCGCTACGATTTCGGGGATTCTCGCTGCAAACAAAAAGAAAAGAAAAAGTTCTTTGATCTGATCCTAATTAATAAAACGGTTTATTTAAAGGCATATTTATTTAGATTTATTTATTTAAGTATTCAAAGGTGAAACATTTGAAAATGACTTCAAACAAGGAGAACATTTTTAAATAAATTCATGCACTCTTCAGAAATGTCTTTCACTGATCAGAGAAAAATATGTCCAATGAAAAATTCAATCTGACAAAGAAAGACAGTCAAAATAATTTGATTAACATGGAGGCCAGTAGATAAAAAGCAATAACAAGTTTAAAGTGAACGTGCCAAAAACGAGTCGATAGAATCTCATAAAAGAAAGAATAAACGAAAAAGCAGAGAAAATTAAAAAGAAAAAACTATCAAAATAAAAATGTTTATATTATCTAACATTAAACTAGCTGCACCTTTGTATATTCGTTTTTAAATTAATACCAACCAAGATTTATGAAAAGAAGACGAAAGAAAAATGAAGAGGGTAACATGGTGGTTGATGATTTACTAAGAATGGCGTCAAAGTTGACATCAACTTCAAATGATATCCAATCAAAAGTTAATAGAATTTGTGCTTTTCTTGGCAAATCGCACAAAGTTAATCGATGCGATGTAAAAATAGTTCAGAAGAAAAACAGAATAGGCGATATATTCCAACAGTCTCTATGCTACAATGGAACATTTTAGTTTGTGTTAAGTAAAACAAAGAGAAATAAAAAGTTTACTTTCCCGATTAAATAGAATTTACTTACTAAATACAAAGCATAAAAGATAGAGTGTTCAGGGTAGATGGTATTTTTGCTGATTCATTTTATTCAAATCCTCCGCATCATTATAATATTTATTATTAAAGATGTAACAATAATGAGGACAAAGAAAACATTAAAATAGTCAAATAAACTTTATAAATAAACCTTGTAACGAAAATTGACACTTTGAATTTTCTCCGTGTAAATAAGTGGTTCTGCTTCGTAAATAACAAATAAACCACTGACAAATCATACACGCACGTTTAAATTTAATTTAATAGCACAATCTATGAAAATAAAACATTCATTAACAACACAATCAAGCTATGACAGGAAACGAACAAACCACTAACCCCAACACACAAATTCATTTTGCTATCATATTTGAAATTGAGCGATGTCGCTCTCGAAGATTCCCGAAGCTTTGAAAGAGAAAGATGCCGACGGTTAGTGAAAGATAGGGGGGCATGGAGATAATCATAGCGAGATGATATATGTATATATATATAAAATAGTAACTCTGTGTGTGTGTGTGTGTGTGTGTGTGTGTGTGTGTGTGTGTGTGTGTGTGTGTGTGTGTGTGTGTGTGTGTGTGTGTCCGCCTGATCTTTGTGTCTTATGTTCACCCAAACCGCTGGACAGAATTGCTTGAAAATTGGCATGTAGACTACTGACCTCTCAGTGACGGTCATAGGCTATAGGAGAAATATATCACTTCAACGCTGGGGGTCCCTGAGCCCACCCCCACTGAAACCTGTTTTCCCTTTGATTCAAATGAAATTTAAACCATAGGTAAATGACCAAAAATGGTGTCTATTCTTAAAATTTCAGCAAATTTTGATAATATTAAGATGGTCGCCGGAGACACAACCCCTCCACTGAAAACTGTTTTCCCTTTGATTCAAATTACATATATATATATATATATATATATATATATATATATATATATATATATATATATATATATATATATATATATATATATATATTATGTGTATATATATTATATATATATATAATATATATATATATATTATGTATATATATATATTATATATATATATAATATATATATATTATGTATATATATATATTATATATATATATAATATATATATATATATTATGTATATATATATATATATATATATATATATATATATATATATATATATAATCAAGGAGAACACCTCTCTATCTGTGCATGTCTTTCTCTAAAAACGAAGACATGCTAGGAAGTCTACTTAAAGTAAACTCTCCCTACCATGATGTTGCATATGATGCTATCCCACACTGTAACCCGGGCAACGCCGGGTAGCTCTGCTAATATATATATATAGGGTTAAAGTACAACAAAAGTAGAGCTTACGACCTTCAGGAATTTCAGGAATTTGAGGGATTCCGATTGGCATTGCCGAACATTCGATGTGACCATGTAAACAACGGCATTGGCCTCTGCAGTCACACTTGCTGTTGCGTGGAAACCTTTTTTTGATGAAAACGTTCGCCATCGCTGCAAAAAAACGGAAATGATTTGATCTGATACTAATTCATAAAACGGCTTATTTAAAAACATATTTATTCATAAACTTTGAAATTTTAGAATCAGCCAACATGACGCGAGATTTAGTCAAATAAATTAAATATTTATTAAATCATTTTTTATTTATTTTTTCATCCAAATTTTCGGTTTCAAAAAAACCTTATTCATGGTAGTACAGCCAATATTTTCCTTTTTTTCTTCTTTTCTTTGTTTTCATAGTCGAAGTTTTACGGCGTGACCGAAGATCGGTCGTCTGCTGTTATTGAAGAAACTGTTATTTTTTATGCCCGATCTGTAGTGAAGTGTGCTGAAACGCGTGTGTACAATAATGATATTTAAATGCTACTACAGCTTAGTAACGCCGTTGAAATGGACTGCACGAGTAGATACTAGAACTATTCCGATACATTTTTCACATGTTCTCCCAAATTGTATATTTTACCATTTTAAGTGCACGTTTCGCTCTCAAACGTCTTTGTTGGAAAGGAAAGAAAACTCAGTTGATATTAATTCTATGAGTTTTTCACATAACAGCTTATTTAAAAGACATTTTAGTATTTATAATTAGATGAGTTGAAAATTAATTCAAACAACGTCAACGTTTTAAAATATATTCATACACATCTGAAACATATTCGAAATAAAGGGTAATGATCAATTCCCCTCTCCATACATTTATTACTAACATGCAACTTATCTACACCAGGCAGTTGTTTATTAAAATATATTCATACACATCTGAGCAATGTCTTTTATTGACCCTAATCAGAGAAGAATATATCCAATCAGAAATTTAATCTTACATTTTTAATTATAACAAATATTATTATTACATTTGATCCGATAATTCTGCTTCTCCCAAAAACATATTCGAAATAAACGGTAATTATCATTTTCCCTCTCTATACATTTATTACTAACATGCAACTCATCTACACCGGGCAGTTGTTTATTAAAATATATTCATACACATCTGAGCAATGTCTTTTATTGACTCTAATCAGAGAGAATATATCCAATAAGAAATGTAATCTGAAAAAAAAAAACAATTTCTAGAGGCCAGTGAAGAAATAAAAAAACAAGTTTAAAGTGAACGTGAAAATAGAAAATCTTGATAAAATGTTATGAAAGAAATATCGTAGGAAACGTGGAAAAAGAAGAAAGGAAAAACTATTAAAAAAGCGGTTTATATTTACATATAAAGTACAATCGACTAAATCCCATCCATTCAGGGTGGAGGTCCGCAGATGCCGGAGAGCTTTCTACTCAAATAGCTTCTTTCCTCGTGCTGCGGGCCTCTGGAACTCTCTCCCCGTCCCCTGTTTCCCCGACAGTACTGACATTCAGAAATTTAAAACTAATGTAAACAGACATCTTGCTGCGCAGATCCCAATTTAGGTTGATCCCCCCAACCTTCTCCCTTTTCTTTCTTCTCAGTAGCCCCTTACGTCTACAGTGGCGGCCTGCCTTGTCTGGGGTGAACTATGTTAAAAAATAAAATTAAAATGTTAAATACGATTTTCCCTGTACAAGCAAACATTATAAGAAAATAACCAAACACATCCTATGCAAATCTTTTCAACTCAACACCAACGGCATTTCCTATAGCATGTTTTACGAACATATTCTTACATTTTTAATTAGAACACACATTATTATTACATTTGATCCGATAATTCTGCTTCTCCCAAAAACATCTTCGAAATAAAAGGTAACAATCATTTTCCCTCTCTATACATTTATTACTTACATGCAACTCATCTACATCGGGCATTTGTTTATATAGGCGATAGACTGTTACCGCACCGCCAGATTCTATGATTCTGTGATTTCTATTCTGAAATTCTGGCTTCTTGATAATTATACGCTTTCGATAACGGCATTCTGTTTAAACGAACACATTCAGCTCACGGGCAAGTATATTTTGGGACGTTGATCTTTTAGTTTTATATTTTCATTAGTTATTTCCGACAATATATTTACTTATAAACTTCTTTTAATAACACAAAAAGCTCTAATTTACTTAGTAATACCGTGACGTCATGTGATTATTCGTGATCTCTCATCAAAATAAACAGTGTGATTTCTTCGTAGACCGGCTAACATTATATTCTTCGAAAATATTCTTTATTGCATTCTACGTCAAAAACACAATCATTCTTATGAATACAAACATTAAATATTATGCAAAAACATAAATGTGTACTTGTATTATTTGTCAGATGATAAAATATTAGATTTCCAAATATTTGTTTTCTTTTCGTTTACTTTATTATTTACGGAAAATTCCCCTGTCCAAACAAAGTAAACATTGCCTGGCTCAAGAAGGATTTCTTCTTACAAACTTATATTTTCATTTCTATTAGTTTCCTACAATTTCTTTAACATATACTTTTGGCACTTGTGCAGTTTAGCATCTCGAGCTAATTCAATTGTTTTCATTTTTGAAGATTTCAGATTGAAGTGACACTTTTTGGTAAATCAGACATAAAAAAATTATGAATACCTTTTTGTAAACGAACAGTTACTTTTCAATAAATTAAATTTTAAAAATTACATCTTCAAAAATGAAAACAATTAAATTCGCTCGTAATTAAGGCTGTAATTTATTTTTTTAAATTATTTATTTAAAAAAAAACTGTTCGCTTACAACACACATTTTCACATAATGACTGTTTTAATTTATTAACATTTTTTGATCTATTGAAAATAAACGGTTCGTTTTCAAAAAAAAAAGCATTTTAAAATTTAAATTCTTTTAATTTAATTCAATAAATGTTCTATTAATTAATTTAGTATTTTGAGTTACTTTAATCGGTGCTTTTTTACATTAGGACCCGCACTAAAAGTGCCTCGGCGTCGGTACTTTCCGGATGTTTACGTAAAACGCCGGACAGTGCTGAATGAAAAATCTGTTGACTTACCTGTGTCCAGAAAAGCACAAACGAGGCAGGATTTACAAGCAAGAAAAAAACAAGCACAAAATTTCAGCAAAAACATTTGTATGATATAAATATTTATTTTTTAACGAAGAAATAAGTGATTCAAATAAGTGTTTAAATTAAAAATTTAATCAAGTAAGTGTTTTTTTTAAAACTTTGCCAAAATTATTTATTTATTTTTTACTGATTAATATTGTTGTTTTCGTTAGGGTTTGGGCAGGGTTAGAAATTAGGGTTAGGGCAGGGTTAGGGCGAGGTTACGGTTTTGGCAGGGTTAGGAATTAGGGTTAGAGTTAGGGCAGGGTTAAAGATTAGAGTTTGTGCAGGCTCGTTTGCGGACGTCAAAAATTCAATTATCAAGTTTAGATGTCGTCTGCTTATTCATTTCAATCAGTTATTCATTTTCTCGCAGTTTCATTGGCTAACCGCTTTGGGACTTTCCGGCGTTTTACGTAAAACGCCGGAAAGCACCGATGCCGAGGTACTTTTAGCGCGGGTCCCAATCTGACAAAGTACCCCTTAATCTAACAGTTAGATAGACATATAGATAGAAAAAAAGAGCTTACGCTGTTCGATATGAATCGGCAACATTTTACAGTCGAGTTCGCCACCAAAACAGTTGCAGTGTTTGCAGTCATGCATGAAGTTGCACATTTTCCCATTGCTGATGAACATCTTGTCGTTATTATTCTCTGCAAAATAAAAAATGCTTTGATCTGATCCTAATTCACAAAACAGCTCATTTTAACAGATATATTTATTCATACATAAATAAATAATAGAAAGTTAGATTCCAGTAACCACGTCAGTATTCATTTCTAAAAAGATCAATTTCTTAACGGACCGTTTCGTTAACACTTAGACAGCCAAAGTACAGAGTTATATATCCTGGTTTTTTCTATGAGTGAAACTCATCAGAAAGAAATGCCAAAAAATCGTGTTCAAAACATCAGGAAATAAAAAGAAAAAATAACAAAACGCATATTATTAGAGCATTTATATATGTAGATTTAATTAGGAACATAAGTTCTGTTTATTTTCATGAACACCATATTTTACAACCAACAGAGCTAGCAAAAATACGTATACTTTATTCATAGTTATTCATTTAAGTATTTATAGGTATAACATAGGAAAATGACATTAAACAACGTCAACATTTTAAACTATATTTATACATCTTTGAAAAAAAAAGGAAAACCTTTCAAACTCTACCTAGCCGGCGTTATCCAGGAGCAATTAATCTTATTTTTTTATATTTATACCAAGTAAGATTTAAGAAAAGAAGACGAAAGAAAAATGAAGAGGGTAACATGGTATTTGATAATTTAGAAACAATAGCGTCAAAATCGCCATCAATTTTAAATGATATTCAATAAAAATGGAATAGAATTTTTGTTTTTCTGGACAAATCGCACAACTTCAATCGATGTGATGTAAAAGTCTGTCCGAAGAGAAACAGAATAGGCGATATATTTTAACAGTCTCTATGCTACAATCGAACATTTTAGTTTTCGTTTAGTAACACAAAGAGAAATGTAAAGGTTAATAAACATGTGTGTTTTTCATTAATAGGATATGAAAAAAGGTAGAAATGTTGAAACATATTGCGCCAGTTCAACGCCAAATTATTACACATAGCGACCATTCATACCCATACTCTTTCTTACTCTCTTTCTCTCTCTCTCTCTCTCTCTCTCTCTCTCTCTCTATCTATCTATCTATCTATCTATCTATCTATCTAATTGTATGTATCTCTGTAGCCATTCAGAAGTCTAAAATTGAAATTAAATTCAACTAAGAATATGTAAATCATATCTAATAAGCGTAAAAAATGGTTGCATCTGCTCTCAATGGGTACCAGAAGTTTAGCCTCGCAGCAAAATGTTATGTTTTAAAAACAATGAAAAGCAAGTAAATAAATTATGAAAACAAACTGATCAGAAGGCGGAAGAAAATGAATGGACAGAAATAGATTATAAAATGTTAAAATCATAATTGGCCACACGTAGGTTCAATTCAATATATTGTCAAAAGTTTAGCACAGGACAAGAGCGATGTAAAAAATGAGTTCAAGCAAATAAATATAAAGCCAACATCAGAAGAAGATGTACTTAGAAATGTTTCGACTTTTCGATGAAAAGAAGTGTTGCAATAGAATAGCATTTCGAAACTACAGAATATAAATGGAACGCCGCATCCATTGTTTTCTTCAGATTATTTTGCAGGGAAAATAGGAAAATGGCGGGGAAAAAATGAAAATTGTGTATAACGACACCATTTTTGTTTCTGTGTAAAATATTTCCAGCGACTGCGGCATTTACAACCGATGTATCTGGTATTAAAAATTATTATAACGCAGTAGTTTTTTATGTGTCCTGTGATTGGATGGAAAACAACCAATCACAGGCCACCATTTCTCCACCTCTGCTGATCCCACGTGAGCGGGGTTTTCAAAGCATCGACCTCTTTTCTTCTTTGGCTGCTGACCGAATAAGACGCAAACTTCTGTGTCTGAACAACTCCATGCATGTGCCAGCAGGCGTGTATTTCTGTGTGTATTTTACGCACATGGGCGATCCTGAAGCCCCATATTCAAAAGTATTTTGTATATACTTCTTTCCGCTAAGACCACACAGAACTAGAGAGATTTAAACAGACAAAACTCCAGTTAAGCCCACAAAAATAACACCCTTTTTTGCAAGCAACACTTTTCTTCGAATTCTTCCCTTTCTTTTTAGTTATATAAACATCTCTATAACTACAAGTTACTGCTAATAATTTCAGATGTACCATATATAATGGCAGCCCTAAAACCAGCAAAACTCTCTGTGCGTAAACAGAAAAAAGTAATTTCGTCTTGAAAAGAAATACGAAGCGCTTGCTATTACAAACACAAAAGAAGTGGCTCAGTAGCGCTCCCATTTTAGTCCTTTTTCATTCTGACCGCTAACCCTTACCTTAACCCTCCCTTTTCATTCTGACCGCTTATGTGAGGACATCAGTCAGTCGTTCGTACTTCTATTCCAGTTATATTTGAAGTGTTGTGTAACAACATACGACCAGTCATTGCTACGTCGATAGCAATTATTTTTATGTGTTTTTGGTACAATTACTTCAATGGAATGTGCTCCGATGAACTTGCTGCTCTGGTTCCCCCCCCCCCTCGACGTAAATACATTTTCTTGACTAGTCACGTTTTAAGATTTCTTCTTCCTATACAGCGAACCAGAAATGTCGTCCCTTATTTGAACGGGAAAAATCCCAATACTTGAGGAAATCTCCCTTAATGTTTTTTTTGTTTTTTAAAAATTTTCTGTAACTTCATTTATTAATAAAGATCTTAAGTGATTTCTTTGTGATTGTTTTTTGTTTGTTTTGTTTTTATGACATTTTTAATGAAAGCTATGTAATTATTTTCTGTCCATTCTTTCTGTCTATTTCTTTCTTTATATATCGCTTTCTTTCTCTTAAGTAAATCATAAAAGCTCACATCTACACGTTACTGCTGAAAAAGAAGGTTTTTTAGGTTTTTTTAAAATTTTTTAGTTTCATTGTAGAAAAAAAATAACGAAATAATATTTAAACAGAGATGTCACCAAGATCAAGTCCAAATGAAAAAAAAACCCGTCTCTCTCAACTGTATATATAAAAAAAAAACGTCGTTCAGTTCAACATAAAAAATCCAGCACTATTCTTTTCTTTCGTTCGCTTTCCAATCCCACGTTCAGAACGATCTCCACCTAACTGACTGAATCTTCACTTTCGCTCTCTTATTGAAAAAAATGCGACGCATGCAAATCAACTTAATTTGCATAAATCTCTCACTCGACACCGCTGCCCGGAAAAATTTGTAACGGGTTTCTTTGTATTTATGCAAGTACTAGCTGGCTTTGCCGTCTCACTATCGCTTCGCAAAGTTCCCTACTTGAAATACTTGAAACATTAATTAAAAATAATAAACATTTCATTCATAACTTTGTTATAAACACGAAACAAAACATTTCTCATTTAGTCATATAGATAGATAAGCATTAACATTTTAGTAATTCCGATACAACTCTATTTATCTTTTAAATGTGACCGTAAAGAAAGGAAAAGAAAGACGAAATCAATTTTCCTTTTCACTTGCAGTTTAAAACTAAATCGCAACTGATTGAAAATCAGGTTGTATCTCGAAAGAAAAGAACATTTGAATGCAAATGCTAAATATTTGTCCAGGAAATAAAAAAAAAATGCTACGAAACAGAACTATTTGTTATATTAAAATAAAAACAATCATTGAAATAAAAATCAACAAAAAAATAATAGTTAATTAATAAAATGCCCTTTTTTTTAAAACAAATATGACAATTAGTTAACCTGGTGTCGCATATCCATAAGCAGTATATAAAAGAAATGTCGGTACTCTTATAGATGACGCATCATGTTTCCGTGACTTCGCGTCGTCAACGTTCGGACAAGTCTCGGAAGAGTCCAAGAGTTGACGAAACTGTTATCCAAACAGGTTACAGCCGGCATTAGCCAATCAAGCTACAGCAAGCAGCCGATAACTTTTGGAAGAAATTAATCGCGTTCACTAACAAAAAAATGCATTTCTATAATCTCTGTCAGCTCGTCGAATCTCCCGATGGACTAATTGAAATTTTGAAAAACATTGAAAAAAAGTTTTTTAAAAAAAGGACTAATTGAAATTTTAAAAAACATTGAAAAAAAAACATTGAAAAAAAATTTTTTTAACAAAAACATTTGCTTAACAAATCAAACAAAATCTTCTTTTGAAACTTTCCGATGCACACAAAAAATATTTTATTTAGAAACACTTTGACAAAAAATAAATAAATAATTTATCTAATTAATAACAGTGGTTTAACTATGGTTTGTTTGTTCTTTATTTGTATATATACATTTTAGTTTGATTTTCTTCGTCGTAATTTATCGACTGCCGGTCTTCAATTTAGCGTTTGGCAGTTTTCGCCTCGTATATTCCCGGGCGCTTCCGTAACCTGCCCGAACGTTGACGACGCGAAGTCACGAAACATGGTGCTTCATCTAAATGTTTATTGCGTTACCGTTGAATTAACTTGAAAGAGGATGTTTTGCGAGAAATGGGCCCGACTTTGGCATTTATTCATTCAGATAGATTTTTTGTGTACATTATATGTACTAGCAAGAGTAGAAACATTAATTAAAAATAATAAACATTTCATTCATAACTTCGTTGTAAAGTGTGACAGGAGAGTAGAAAGTGAACTTTCGGTTTACTTTCGTCAGCCTCGTAACCTTCGCTTCCCTTATTTTGTCATTTAGTCCTCACATTCCATGAGCGATGTTTCTGACAAAGGGGGAAGAATTGCTGTTTTCTGGGTTGGAATCTATCCATCTAACACTTATCGTTTCGCTAGTTTTGTTTTTTACCTTGAAGTAGTATTTTTAGCCTCTTTACATTAAGTGGCTTCATGCCTTGTCAGGAGCGATTTCTATATAAAAAAAATCTCATTGCGCTGGTTACATATTTGTGCTAGTATATATGACAAACGAATATATAATTAACTACCACTCATAAGGAGGAGGTAATTCCTAGGAAGATGGTATTATGATGAACGAACATATACTTCAGACACTCTTTCTAGCCATCGCTAGTCCTTTTACTCGGCTCTTTAACCTATCCCTTCAAACTGGTAACATCCCTGAAGACTGATGAACGGCAACTACTTGTCCCATCTTCAACTATTTGCACTTTGCTATTTTTTGACAATAAATAAGAGAGAAGTCATGCCTGGGAAGATGGTATCTCGATAACAGAACAGATACTACACTATTCCCCACAATAGAAGGAGATATGGTCTGGGAAGATGGTATCATAATAACAGAACAGATACTAGACCTCCCCCCCCCCCAAAAAAAATTATAGAAGGTAATCCCTGGGAGTCAGGTATCATGATCGCAGAACAGATAATACACTACATCCCTGAATTAAGCATTGAAAGATGTTACATTTGTAAAAGACAGTAATAGTATAGTTCCGGCTTCAGACGGACAGATACCAAATCTCCATTCGTAATAGAAGTAATAGTATAGTTTCAGCAAAATCTCCACAAGTAAAAGATAGGATGAAAAGATGAGTAATAGAAGTAATAGTATAGTTTTGGCTACAGACAGATACGAAATCTCCATTTGTAATAGATTAGAAATAAATACAATAATAGACAACAAATATGGCGGCCATTTGTAGTTGACATTTGTAACTGCTGACAATAAAGATAATCAAATGAAAATTAGCATTGTTTATCTTACCAAAATAAATATCGGATATAGTAAGGAATCGATGAAGACTTTTGAAAAATTTTTTTTTGTAAAGAACACACTGAAAAATTCTGCATTTCATTGGCTAGGCAGAATCAAATATCAATTTGTCAGATGAAATACTATTAAGGTCAAGATTAAGAATCTAACTGACATTTCTTTATACATTAGCTTATAGTATTTAAATATATAACAACATAGGCATTTTTTTTAATTTCTGTTTTATTTTTCTGCTCAAAACTTTAGTGCAATTAGATTATTAGCTTACAAATTACAGTTATTTAAGTGAATCTTTTCAAAACAATGGAAAAATCCGAATTTCGTGTGTTGATAAAACATTGCTTTCTGATGGGAAAAATACTGTTCAAGCACAGCAATGGCTTGATAAGTGTTATTTGGTCACCCAAATTCGGCAGTTGTCCCGGAAAACATAAAAGTTCACAAACTCGTTTTGGCCGATCGCAAATTGAAGTTGCGTGAGATATCAGAAAAGTTGAAGATGTCAGAAGGTTGGGTATTCACCATTCACCATGCATAGTGGGTGCCGCGTTTGCTGGAAAACATAAAAAAGTCCACAAACTCGTTTTAGCTAACCGTAAATTGAAGTTGTTTGAGATAGCAGAGGATTTGAAGTAGTATATTCAGTATTCAGTGATAGTTAAGGGCGCGCATTGCACGTAGAAAAATCATATAAGAATTATACGATGAATGTGTAATATGAGTCTTAGACAGGCTTAGATCTAATGACCTCAGAGGAAGATTAAATCTGGACAGTATAGGGTGATGCATGCAGAACAATAGACTTTCTAGGTCTGACCAAGTTGGAAGAGTGGGTGAGAGTTGTTGGGTTAGAAGATGTAGAACAATTGGGGTAGCAGGGTCAACCTACAGGGGCAGGCCAAGCAAAACATGAGAGGAAGTGATTAAGATAGACTTGAAAGAAAGAGGGATTAACAAAGACGTAGCCAGAGATAGGTTACTTTGGGAATCACTTGCTAAAAACTGTCCGATACATGACAGCATGTAAAATGGACACTAACCGAATATGATGATGATTTTGCATGAAGATCTGTCAATGAGAAAGCTGTGTTTAAAGTGGGTGCAGCGTTTGCTCACAGTCGATCAAAAACAACAACATATCGAAAATTCAGAGCATTGTTTGTATCTGTTTCAACACAGCAAAAAGGAGTTTTTGTGTCAATATGCGACAATGGATGGAATATGGACCCATCACTTCACACGGGAGTCAAATAGGCAGTCAGCAGAGTGAACAGCAGTAGGTAAAAGCCGTCAAAAATATCCAAAGACGCAAACATCAGCAGGCAAGGTTTTGGCCTCCATATTTTTTGGATGCGCAAGGTATTTTGTTCATCGATTACCTTGTGAAAGGAAGGACCATCAGTAGCGAATATTTAGTCGCATTATTGGTGCGTTTGAATGAAAGAATTGCCAACAACGACCACAAATGAAGAAATAAAAAGGGCTCTTTCACCAAGACAATGCACCATGTCATAAGTCAATCGCAATAATAACAAAACTACATGAATTACACTTCGAGTTGCTCCTGCACGCACCTTATTCTCCAGATCTGGCCCCAAACGACTACTGGCTGTTTGCATACCTCAAAAGAATGCTCCAGGGGAAGAGATTCGGCTCCAATGAAGAATAGATATCAGAAACTGAGCTGTATTTTGAGGCCCAAGACAAATCGTTCCACAAAAAGACATTGAATTGTTAAAGAAGCGTTAGATTCAGTATATCACATAGGAGACTATGTTGATGAATAAAGTTGAAAAGTTATTGTTTAGTTAGTTAGGCCCGGAACTTATTGAGTGAATGCACTCATAAAATATACAAACAATAAATCCTTATATACTATATCTATTTACTATAGATAACTGTATTTCAAATATCTATAATATACGTTATTTCTCATGGATTCAACGTTTCAACGTTTCTTTGGAAATAGGAACGGTTGCAGGAAAAACGGTTACACACACATATTATCTGAATTCTTTAAAACCATACAGAAAATGCGTTGAGAACTTCGTAGAGATGCAAGTATAATAATGAGGGAATAACCTCCAACTTTTTTGTTCAAAACAATTTTTTATTTACTATATTCTTTCTTCATACGATCGTTTCCACCATATTAAATCATGCATTTTTCTTGTTGTTACACCGAGCGTTCTAACAGAAAAGAAACTACACCGGTTTCACTATAAATAGTGCGAGTAGACAATCACCAGGGAGAAAAAAAGGACAGTATTGTAACTGTCTAGCCGAGTGCCAGTCAGTTTCCTTACCTTTGTACCTTTTATGTTAATACACTTGTTATCTTAACCCAACCTCGACTTGACTTCTTTTTACTGTTGGACTACTTCACAACACTTGTTTAAGATGAAATCAAGATATGTTTTAACAGGTTACTTTAGTAATTCATTAGATAAACAAAAACTGACATTATAATAAAAAAACAATGAATATTTTCAAAAAGCAATTTTCTATTCTTCAAAAACATTTTTCTTTATCCAAAACAAACATTCTGTTTCCATTCACAAACTACTGCTATGGCGAAACAATTATAATCAAATCTCGATATTATATCATGTCACTCCTTCATGAGACATTCAAGTATTCATAGTTTATTTACCTTGTAATCAAGAAAAAAATATATAAACAAACAAACAGGTCACATACATTTTTTGACAATTCAATGGGATCAGCAGATTCAGCCCAGATGACAGACCTGGTAGGACTATACATTCCCCAGAAAATAAAGCAAAATATGCCTCTATTTTATAAAGGATTATATAGGTATGACACCCTATTTACAGTTAGATACTTTCATAGAAATTTAGATAGTAATAAGAAGCTTCACAGCCTTTTTAAATGTGACTGTAATCTGTAATTTGATTGGCCATACCTCTTCTTCTTCTCTACACCCTCTCTTTCACAGACGTGATGTTTCTAGTCTCCGTCTTTTCTATAAGTACTATTATGGCATATATTCTTCAAAATTGTCTAATCTATTCCTTGCTTCTTTTGTTCCAGCTCGTTTGACTCGTTGGTCTAGTGGTCTCCATCAATTCGCTGTCTTGATACCTCATTGTAAGCATTTAGAGAAAGAGTGGTCTAGTGGTCTCCTTAAAATTCTATAGATAACAAAGAAAAGAGACAAATTTCTTAGATCATTTAAAGCTTACTATAAACCAAATCGAAAATTATACTATGTGAATAAATTATCTAAACCACCTAAAACCATTATAAAAACTTTAATGGAAAATATATCGAGAAGGATTTTTGTCAGCAAATGAAAATAAACTATACTACAATGGAGCACTGAAAATACCAGTATATAATGAAGGAATACATTTGATAAGTGAATAAAAACACAACTCAAAATAAACATAAATACAATAAGGGAAAAATAGGGTTTGATTTTTTAAAAAGTTTTTAAAAAGTTTTTTTTAAAGTTTTTTTAAATTCTATCATTCATAGTCGACAGTTTGACTTGCTCTAAAGTGTATGACGTCATTTTCAATCTAGGCGTTTCTTGTTTTATATTAATTAATTTGTTTAGATTTAGATTTTTTTTTAAATCAATATCAATTAATTCATTTAATATACTTTAGTTTTACTTTTTTGTATATGTAACGTGTTCTCCGATCGTACTTATGAATATTTAGTTAATTGGTCCCCCGATTTTATAAATCCGAGGACTTATGTTTTGAGGCATGTCTGTCCGTCCGTCCGAACTTTTCTCCGCAACCATCCATTGAATTTCTCTGAAATTTTGCATGAAGTTGTAACTTTGGTCAGGTTAGAAAGTGACATTCTCCGATTTTTGAAAAAAATCTGGTTAGCCCCCCAGGGGGTCAAAAGGTCCCGAAATGGCAAAAAATGACATTTTTTGCCCCATAACTTTTCATCCATCCATTCAATTTCTCTGAAACTTGGCCAAAATGTGGAGGCAATGGTTCCTAATAGAAAATAAGTATCGCTGACCTTGGAATAAATCTGGTTCGCGCCCCCAGGGGGTCAAAAGCCTCCAAAATGGCAAAAAATGACCCTTTTCTCCCATAACGTTTGATCCACCCATTCAATTTTTCTGAAACTTGGCCAAAATGTTCTGGATATAAAATGAGCATCCTTGACCTCAGAAAATTCTGGTTCGCGCACCCAGGGGGTCAAAGGGGGGGGGGGTAAAAATGCCCCAAATTGCCCAAATTTGTTGTTGCATTTTACACTCGCCACATCGAGTCACATACAGAGGGGGACCACGCACGCGCGGCTTGTTATTCATTATTATGATGGTTTTATATTGCTAACTATTTTAATTCTCACTTTTAAATAATTCAGTCAAATGACTTAGCCCCACTAACTTATGTTTAGTTGTATTTCAAAATTTCATATGCATTTAACGGTTTTAAGCTTCAAACTTTTCATATCTTCAAATATTTATAGATCAATTTGTTTTGTAGGCAGATTTTTTTGTAAATAAATAATTTGCAAACAATAAATTCTATTTGACCCATAGGTATGACCCTGACAGGTACTTCTACTCCTCATTAGAGTGGACCTGGGAGTAATGACAACTAAGTTTCCAAAATTAGGGTTTCACCACCGGATGTAGTTTGTCATATCAATAACTGGGTTGGGGTAAACAATTTGAGTACTTGATGGGGTTTGGAAGTAGGGCAGGCAGAAGAGGAAAAAAAAGAAAAGAAAAAAGAAATGTAGAAAGTGCTTAAAAAGATGAATTTTTGGTGTGTGTGTGTGTGTGTGTGTGTGTATGTGTGTAGTGTCTCTGTGTGTGTGGTGTGTGTGTAGTGTCTCTGTGTGTGGGGTGTGTGTGGTGTGTGTGGCATGTGCGTGTGTGTGTGGTATGTGTGTGGTGTGTGTGCGTGTGTGTGTAGCGTGTATGTGTGTGGTGTGTGTCTGTGCGTCTGTGTGTGCGTCTTTGTGTGCGTCTGTGTGTGTGGTGTATGTGTGTGTGTGTGTGGGGGGGGGTATTGGATGTGAGAACGACCACTTTGCCCAAGGGTGCCCGAGGCAGTTCAGCGTCGTACTTTGCAATACTGTGGTTAGGTAAAGTGAAGTGTTATGCTAAAGTAAAGTGACAGGAACTGATTGTTAAATTTGAGATGAAATGCGGGTCAATTGTTACAAATCTTCCAACAAATAAGGTAAAGCAAGTTAGATCTGTCACAGATGTCAGAATATTCAAAGAGAAAGAAAAATTGTAATTGTATATTTTAGATATATTGCACTTACTTACATTCTATTTTTCGCATTTAATTTAAATATGCGATTTTTTAAAAAACTAATTTCTACAGTTTTTCTTCTCGGATCATATTTGTTGTTTTAGAATTTATTGCACACAAAGAACTTTTTGGCACAAAAAATAAACTTTGAACTTTTTATACACGAAGAAACAAATTTTGACAGAATTTCTAGTCGATATTATTTTAATGACTGTCGACAGGTTCAATTTATATACGTTTAAAAATAAATTAGAATTTTGTATCAGGACAAACAAAACGTTCTGAAGAGAAATCGATTTTGAAACTTGTTGGTCTTTCTTTTTCATTAAATCTTTCTTGGAGTTCATACATTAGATCCTCTTTCTGCTTCTCGTAAAGTCGGTTCTCTCTATCGCTCCAGACAATTTCTCACACCCGACTGCTATTCTCTATCCCTACAAATCTACTGTCAAACCTTGTATGAAGTACTGTTGTCATATTTGGGCTAGCGAATTTGTCTCATCTGAGGGTTCTTGATAAGATGCAGAAACATATCTGTAATTTGATTGGCCCTACCCTTTCTTCTCCTCTGTACCCTCTCTCTCACAGACGTGATGTTGCTAGTCTCAGTCTTTTCTATAATTACTATTATGGCATGTATCCTTCAAAATTGTCTGATCTATTCCTTGCTTCTTTTGTTCCAGCTCGTTGAACTCGTTGGTCTAGTGGTCTCCATCAATTCGCTGTTTTGATACATCATTGTAATACAGCTTCCTATTCCAGTAGCTTCTTTCCAATAACTGCAGACTTGTGGAACTCTCTTTCTGCTGACTGTTTTCCTCCTACCTATAACCTTGGTCTTTTCAAGACTAAGGCCAATAGTCATCTCCTCTCTTTGTGAAAATCATATTTCGTTCTTGTTAGCTCCTACATCAAGTGGTTTCATACCTTGTCTGGAGTGATTTCCATCTATGGGTTTTTTTCTACTGCTTCAAACGTATTCTGTTGGGATGTTACGCAGAGACTGACAGCATAGATGAATCGTTTAGTGTTCTGGTTCATTGGTATCGATGTTATGCAGTAATGAAAGCCGCACATTACCTAGCGGCAAGACATTAACATAGGTGTGGGTGGTGGGGTAGACAATAACAAATTGATATACAGAAAATTGTGAAAATATATACGATGAAAAAAAATTCCCGTTAGTAAAAATACCCCTCATTTCTAAGAATGGAGCATATATGGGAATCTACTAGTCGAAAAAAGCGACCCAGGCTCCAACGCTCCATTAATTCCACACCTCCTTCGAAAATTTTGATGGGTAACCTGCATCTCTGGCAAACCAATCAAGCTGTCAGCTAATTGGAGATAAGATTGGGGAATTATCAAAACTAAAACTGGAAAATAAAAAGAGGGGGGGGGGTAAAGACATAGATTAACATAGAAGTGTCTGTTTTTCAACACAGTTAGACACACGGTCGGGTTTTAATGTGCAGAAAACCCAGCTCCCCCAAAAAGGGGAACTCTGGATTGGAACAAAAATTGAAATGACCTCAGTCTAGCTCCTTGCCTAAAAGCCAAGAAGCCTTTAGAAATGTTATTTGGTATCTATCTACCTCCAACAGCGGCAAGATGTGACACAAGGTCGGGAAAGTGGGATTTGAAAAGCCAGCACCCTAGAGAAAGAAGAGCACTCTGGCCGTCAAAAACTGCCTGGACAGCCCCGTCGGCATTCCCCGGTAGAGGCGCCCCAGGCGACTAGCAATAAACTAACCCCTTCTCAAAGGGTGAGAAGGCAAAGCCTGGGAGGGTGGACCTCCTAGAACTGCACAGAACAGTTCCTCAGACCGACGGAATCAAGACCTGAAGGTCAAGACGGTACCGGTCTACAGAGCACAGCATCCGTCAGAACAGATACTACACTCTGATCTAGGCCAAAAAGCCAAGAAGGCTTAGAAATGTTATTTCAATGTTAAGCATGACAGACCAATGAAAATGCTATTTGAAACTTAAATAAGACAGGGCCTCTTACAAAGATGGCTAGAAATATTTAAAATAAGATAACGCATACAAACATTTATTGAATCTGTGTGCGTGTGTGTGTGTGTGTATCTATTATTATACTAAAGCTGAGTCAATCAACGTTTGTTTCCTTAATTAGTTCTAATTAGTCGTAATTTGTAATTAACTGAACAAGTCACCCATCTCTCTTTTAACTATCTATGTATTTTCCTCGCCCCACCCCTCTTAATCTATGTTGATTCAACCACTCTCTAATATTTTTTGATGTCTCTGTCAGCATTTAAAGAAAGAGTAACTATCTTTTTTTTTCAGCATTGCCATTTAATTTACATAATGTCTATACACAACACAAACATGGTCTGTCCTTGATCGGCGAAGGAGAAATCCTTCTAGACTGAGACATTGTTTTTTGTTCCAATCCAGTGCCCCATTTTGGGAAGCTGTATTTTCTCCACAGTAAAACGACTGTGTGTCTTAACCTTTCAAGATGACTCTGACGAGTGCTAGGATCTGTTTTCTGGGGGGGGGGGGGGCAGTGGGAAAAGGCTATGATTCACAGTGTCATGGACGGCAGACAAGTCAATAAATAATGTTTTCTTTCACTTGTTAATTCACTGTCTAAAATAATGTTTTCTTTCATTTCTTTCGTTCATTCCCATCCTGTTCAGTCTCTCATTAACTTCGGTTGAGTGAGGACGTCGGGATGGGGTAATACCAGTCCAGGATTCGTTCTCGACAATCAGTCCGGCAGGAACTGGGCCATTTCGGTGGCCTTTTATCAGCCGGGCTGAGGTATACTGTCGTGGGTTTTCTTAGGAGGTGAACTCTCCCAGGTCTTGCCTCCCCTCTTTGGAGAGGAGTAAGTTTATTGCTTGCTGCCTGAGGCGCCCTCACCGGAGAATGCCGACGGGGCTGCCCAGGCTATTTTTGATAGGCCAGAGTGCTCCTTCTTTAGCGTCGCTGGCTTGACTCTTCCCCCACTTTCCGACCTTGTGTCACATATTCCTGCGGTGGGAGGGAATTAAATACCTGGAGCGGACACTTGCTCGCTGGTGACCTATAATATAACCATTTCATTTCCAGTTTTATTTTACTACACATGTAAAGTTAAGACATTCGCCATATTGATACCCCTGAACGTTCGGTAACTCCGACGTTCAGTGGTGCCACAATATAGGCAGAACAGTAGTAGTTGTACATTTGAATAAAAAAATTCAATATTTTAAAATATCTTCGGGATTCCCAACCATATAAACCCTAATCCATTTGAATAAAAACATTCAATATTTTAAAATATCTTCAGGATTCCCAACCATATAAACCCTAATCAATTTGAATAAAAAAATTCAATATTTCAAAATATCTTCGGGATTCCCAACCATATAAACCCTAATCAATTTGAATAAAAAAAATTCAATATTTCAAAATATCTTCGGGATTCCCAAACATATAAACCCTAATCAATTTGAATAAAAAAATTCAATATTTTAAAATATCTTCGGGATCCCCAACCATATAGACCCTAATCAATTTGAATAAAAACATTCAATATTTTAAAATATCTTCAGGATCCCCAACCACATAAACCCTAATCAATTTGAATAAAAAAATTCAATATTTTAAAATATCTTCGGGATTCCCAACCATATAAACCCTAATCAATTTGAATAAAAAAAATTCAATATTTCAAAATATCTTCGGGATTCCCAACCATATAAACCCTAATCAATTTGAATAAAAAAATTCAATATTTTAAAATATCTTCGGGATCCCCAACCATATAAACCCTAATCAATTTGAATAAAAACATTCAATATTTTAAAATATCTTCGGGATCCCCAACCATATAAACCCTAATCAATTTGAATAAAAAAATTCAATATTTTAAAATATCTTCGGGATTCCCAACCATATAAACCCTAATCCATTTGAATAAAAAAATTCAATATTTTAAAATATCTTCGGGATTCCCAACCATATAAACCCTAATCAATTTGAATAAAAAAATTCAATATTTTAAATATCTTCGGGATTCCCAACCATATAGACCCTAATCAATTTGAATAAAAACATTCAATATTTTAAAATATCTTCGGGATCCCCAACCATATAGACCCTAATCCATTTGAATAAAAAAAATTCAATATTTTAAAATATCTTCCGGATTCCCAACCATATAGACCCTAATCAATTTGAATAAAAAAAATTCAATATTTTAAAATATCTTCGGGATCCTCAGCCATATAAACCCTAATTCATTTTAATAAAAAAAAATTCAATATTTAAAAATATCTTCAGGATCCCCAACCATATACACCCTAATCCATTTTGAATAAAAAAATTCAATATTTTAAAATATCTTCGGGATCCCCAATCAAATAAACCCTAATCCATTTGAATGAAAAAATTCAATATTTTAAAATATCTTCGGGATCCTCAACCATATAAACCCTAATCAATTTGAATAAAAAAATTCAATATTTTAAAATATCTTCGGTATCACCAACCATATAAACCCTAATCCATTTGAATAAAAAAATTCAATATTTTAAAATATCTTCGGGATCCCCAACCATATAAACCCTAATCCATTTGAATAAAAAAATTCAATATTTTAAAATATCTTCGGGATCCCCAACCATATAAACCCTAATTCATTTTTTTTTTTAAATTCAATATTTTAAAATATCTTCGGGATCCCCAACCATATAAACCCTAATCAATTTTTTTTTTTAAATTCAATATTTTAAAATATCTTCGGGATTCCAAACCATATAGACCCTAATCAATTTGAATAAAAAAAAATTAATATTTTAAAATATCTTCGGGATGCCCAACCATATAAACCCTAATCAATTTGAATAAAAACATTCAATATTTTAACATATCTTCGGGATCCCCAACCATATAGACCCTAATCCATTTGAATAAAAAAAATTCAATATTTTAAAATATCTTCGGGATCCCCAATCAAATAAACCCTAATCCATTTGAATGAAAAAATTCAATATTTTAAAATATCTTCGGGATCCTCAACCATATAAACCCTAATCAATTTGAATAAAAAAATTCAATATTTTAAAATATCTTCGGTATCACCAACCATATAAACCCTAATCCATTTGAATAAAAAAATTCAATATTTTAAAATATCTTCGGGATCCCCAACCATATAAACCCTAATCCATTTGAATAAAAAAATTCAATATTTTAAAATATCTTCGGGATCCCCAACCATATAAACCCTAATTCATTTTTTTTTTTAAATTCAATATTTTAAAATATCTTCGGGATCCCCAACCATATAAACCCTAATCAATTTTTTTTTTTAAATTCAATATTTTAAAATATCTTCGGGATTCCAAACCATATAGACCCTAATCAATTTGAATAAAAAAAAATTAATATTTTAAAATATCTTCGGGATGCCCAACCATATAAACCCTAATCAATTTGAATAAAAAAATTCAATATTTTAACATATCTTCGGGATCCCCAACCATATAGACCCTAATCCATTTGAATAAAAAAAATTCAATATTTTAAAATATCTTCGGGATCCTCAGCCATATAAACCCTAATTCATTTTAATTTAAAAAATTCAATATTTTAAAATATCTTCAGGATCCCCAACCATATAAACCCTAATCCATTTTGAATAAAAAAATTCAATATTTTAAAATATCTTCAGGATCCCCAACCATATACACCCTAATCTATTTTGAATAAAAAAATTCAATATTTTAAAATATCTTCGGGATCCCCAATCAAATAAACCCTAATCCATTTGAATGAAAAAATTCAATATTTTAAAATATCTTCGGGATCCTCAACCATATAAACCCTAATCAATTTGAATAAAAAAATTCAATATTTTAAAATATCTTCGGTATCACCAACCATATAAACCCTAATCCATTTGAATAAAAAAATTCAATATTTTAAAATATCTTCGGGATCCCCAACCATATAAACCCTAATCCATTTGAATAAAAACATTCAATATTTTAAAATATCTTCGGGATCCCCAACCATATAAACCCTAATCCATTTGAATAAAAAAATTCAATATTTTAAAATATCTTCGGGATCCTCAACCATATAAACCCTAATCAATTTGAATAAAAAAATTCAATATTTTAAAATATCTTCGGTATCACCAACCATATAAACCCTAATCCATTTGAATAAAAAAATTCAATATTTTAAAATATCTTCGGGATCCCCAACCATATAAACCCTAATCCATTTGAATAAAAAAATTCAATATTTTAAAATATCTTCGGGATCCCCAACCATATAAACCCTAATTCATTTTTTTTTTTTAATTCAATATTTTAAAATATCTTCGGGATCCCCAACCATATAAACCCTAATCCATTTTGAATAAAAAAATTCAATATCTTAAAATATCTTCGGGATCCCCAACCATATAAACCCTAATCCATTTGAAAAAAAAAATTCAATATTTTAAAATATCTTCGGGATTCCCAACCATATAGACCCTAATCAATTTGAATAAAAAAAATTCAATATTTTAAAATATCTTCGGGATGCCCAACCATATAAACCCTAATCAATTTGAATAAAAACATTCAATATTTTAACATATCTTCGGGATCCCCAACCATATAGACCCTAATCCATTTGAATAAAAAAAATTCAATATTTTAAAATATCTTCGGGATCCTCAGCCATATAAACCCTAATTCATTTTAATTAAAAAAATTCAATATTTAAAAATATCTTCAGGATCCCCAACCATATAAACCCTAATCCATTTTGAATAAAAAAATTCAATATTTTAAAATATCTTCGGGATCCCCAACCATATAAACCCTAATCAATTTGAATAAAAACATTCAATATTTTAAAATATCTTCGGGATCCCCAACCATATAACCCCTAATCCATTTGAATAAAAAAAATTCAATATTTTAAAATATCTTCGGGATCCTCAGCCATATAAACCCTAATTCATTTTAATAAAAAAAATTCAATATTTAAAAATATCTTCGGGATCCCCAACCATATAAACCTTAATCCATTTTTAATAAAAAAATTCAATATTTTAAAATTTCTTCGGGATCCCCAACCATATACCACGAGTTTATAAATCTTTTGTTCAACTTTACATTTCTTACTTAGTCAAACACAAATCGTCTCTTTGTTGTTTAAGTTTTAACATTAAAATTAAATACAAATAACATTAAGGAATCATCTGCCGATTCAACCCTTGTCACTAATCCTTTCTGAAACTCATGTTCAATGTGCTGGATGCGATTCAGGAGTTGTTGATATTCCAGGTCTGAATCATGCTTGTTGAGAGATGATGGCTGGTTCTACGACCAAGGCCAACCTGTTGAGGTATGGGCGCTCAAAATGTGTAAACGGGTGCATAGCATTGAAATCGGGTGTAAACTCTTTGCATGTGCTGGATTTTTCCCGGTTTGAGAAGCGATGATTCTAGTTTTTCTCCAGATCTTTGGGATACTTTTGTCAGCATGCAGGTGTTCATCAGCTCAAGGATCCATTTCCATTTCAGATAGATAATGTGATCGATTATATATATATATATATATATATATATATATATATATATATATATATATGATAACAAAGGATGAGAGTAATCCGACGTAATGGGAAACGAAAAAGGAAAAAACCAAGAGATATATTTTTTTTTATATATTCATCAACGTTTCGTCTTTATTTGTAAGACTTCCTCAGGATGATAATTTTAAGAAAAATGTCATGCAAGTACATCGAAATATTGGGTTGACATGATGGGTTGATAAGGAAAAGTAGTAGCCGTGGCCACTGAGAGCGCTGGACCAAGGTCCGGGCTCCTGAGGAAGTCTTACAAATACAGACGAAACGTTGATGAATATATAAAAAGAAAATATCTCTTGGTTTTTCCTTTTTCATTTCCCATATATACAGGGTGGGGCAAAAGTCACGCATTAGTTTGAATCAGTAACAACTTTAACATTTAATCGAATCTTCTCTTTATTTTTCAGAATATTACAGATGTAAACATTGATAATTTATCATGGAAAAATATAGCACTGAACAACGAACCAAAATTATTGAACTTTACTTCGGAAACCATCGTTCAATAACCTTAACCCAAAGAGCCTATCGTCGACATTATAATGTCAGACAATCTCCCAGTCAGACCACAATTGATCGTCTTGTGGCCCGGTTTCGGCAGCAGGGTTCAGTCAGTGATCTTCCACGATCTGGCAGACCACGTTCAGTACGAACAGCTGAAAATGTAGCACTCATTGAGGATAGCATTGCTGAAAATCCAGACACCTCAACTCGAAGACGAGCCACTCAGATTGGGATGTCCAGAAGGTCACTTCAAAGAATTTTGCGTGAATTGCATCTGTTTCCATACCAAATTCAATTGGTACAGGCATTACAACCCACAGATGTGCAATCACGCGTAGCTTATGCTGTTCACATTCAGCAATTAGCCAGAGAACAAAATGAGTTCATCCATAAGCTGATAATGAGCGACGAAGCCCATTTTCATCTGAACGGGTTCGTAAATAAGCAAAACTGCAGAATATGGGCCATTGAAAATCCAAGAACCGTTCATCAGCGTGAATTACATCCACTAAAATGTACCGTATGGTGTAGTGTTACCTCGGAAAGAGTGATCGGTCCATATTTCTTTGAAGACGAAGAAGGTGTCGCGGTGGCGATAACTGCACAGCGGTATCAACAAATAATTGAAAATGTTTTAAGGCCAGCTGTTCAGGACAACCCAGAAATGTGGTTCCAACAAGATGGAGCTACTGCCCACACTGCCTGACAAAGTATGGCGCTCTTAAGGGGATTGTTTGGCGAGCGCTTAATTAGCAGATTTCCTAATTTTAACTGGCCTTCACGTTCACCCGATTTAACAGCCCCTGTCTTATCTTAAGGAAAGGGTATATGTGAACAAGCCTACAACGATTCAAGAGCTTAAAAACAATATCAGACATGAAATCCAAGAACTAGAGCCAGTTATTCTAAGGAGTGTAATGGAAAATGCCCTAACTTGAGCCCGTCTTTGTGAGGACGAAAATGGTGGCCATTTAAAGGATATAATTTTTAAAAACTACTGCAACAAAATTACCAAGTAAATGTATTATTTATCAGAAAAGTCTAGTAAATTACTTTAAATGTTGCAGTTGCTATCACCTAAACAAACCAAAGCGCGACTTTTGCGCAACCCTGTATATATATATATATATATATATATATATATATATATATATAATAATCCAGGTAAAACATCCACAGGGTAGTAATCCAAAGAATTTCAACCGGGTTTATAAAAAGTGCTCAATATCAAATAGAGATTTATATATGTGATTATTTTTATTTACACAGACATGTACAAAATCTGCGACACTGTCATGTCGATGTTATCGATCAACAGCTATTATAAACTGAGATTTCATCAGGCAGAGTTAGAATCCGATCTTAACCTTAGATCCTATTTGGAAAGAATATAGGTATCGCTGGTAATACCTTCAAAGAAAGATATACCGTCCATAAATGCTCATTCAATAATTCTATCTACCAAAAAAGAACCTCACTCTCTATTTACTACTGGGAATTAACCCACAATAATCAATCACCAACAGTGACTTGGAACACTATTAGAAAATCCAGCACCTGTAGTTCCGTGAACTCACCATGTTAACGTTGCCTAACTGAAAAACTTGAGATAGTTAGATTTAGTGATAGAGGCAAACTTCTAAACAAAAAACAAGAAACCTCAATTAACTGTAGGCACAATAGATCACACCATCTCAGTAATTCACATATAACTCCTCAAGCTAATATCACCTTAAAAAAAACAAGAATTTTACCTATCCACTAACAGTAATCTGACAACATAACTATCATTTTATACCATATTCTATACTATACTTGATATAATTATTATATTCAATCTTCTTAATGGGAATCATAATTAGAGCCCATCACTAAGTATTGCCATCTAAACCATTATTACCAATTGCATAGGAATATATATGTATATGTATATGTATATATATGTATATGTATATGTTTGTGTGTGGGTGTGGGTGTATATATATATATATATATATATATATATATATATATATATATATATATATGCATATGCGTGCATGTGTGTATATATATATATATATATATATTATTATTATTATTATTACTACTATTATTATTGCTACCACTATTATCTTTATTATTTTTATTATTATTTTCTAATCATTATAATTATTGTTAGGATTATTATGGTTAACATTGTTATCATTATTATTATTATTAAAGCTATTATTATTATTACCATTATTATTACCATTATTAATATTATTAGTATTATTGCAACCACTAATTTTACTATTATTAATAAAATTATTCCTATTATCATATTTACAATCACTATGATTAATATTATCGCTATCTTCCTCTATATTATTATTAGTGTTATTATTATTATTATCTTCTAATATTTCCGGATTATTTTATTTTTACCTAACTATTACTTATTATTAATTATTATCGATTATTATTGATTATTATTATTATTATTATTATTATTATTATTATTATTATTATTATTATTATTATTATTATTATTATTTACCAATAGCATTACTTGGCATTTCTAAATTATTACCGATATTATTATTATTATTATTATTATTATTATTATTATTATTATTATTATTATTATTATTATTATTATTATTTTAATTTTTAATATTATTATTATTATCATTATTATTACCACTGATTGTGTAAACTAAATTAATTTGTTAGTGAATTTGTTTGATTTATTAATTAATGATAATTTGATAAGTTTAAAGAAAAAAAACGGTTAAAACAAAAAACAAAATCAGTAGCCCAATGTATTAACGACCCCTGCCCCCCAACACACACACACACACACATGCACACGATCGGATTCTTACTCTGCCTGATGAGATCTCAGTTTATAATAGCTGTTGATCGATAACATCGACATGCCGGTGTCACAGATTTTGTACATGTCTATGTAAATAAAAATAATCATATATATATATATATATATATTAATTGAATGACATAAAATGAGAAATTAATCAGATTTTATAAAAGTTCAAAAACAAGGAGTGATACTGCGTCTTTAACTCATGAGTTTTCAAATAAAATCTTCTCCTCAGAGGGCCATTACCGCAATGACATTACTGCAGGTAATATATATATATATATATATATATATATATATATATATATATATATATATATATATATATATATATATATATATATGGGGTAAGGTACACGATAAGTCATGAGAATGAGATGTCGTGGTAGACAAAATGTTTGAAAAAAGACAAACGGAAAACAGGTTAGAATGCAGGAGAAAAACAAAAAACAAGAGATTTGACCGGTTTCGTTCGTATTATCGAACGTCTTCAGAAAAAGTGAAGATTTGGAAACAATTTTATTTTATTTTGAAGGCACACAATGGAAAAAGGAAAAGATGATCCGATTGGACCATATGAGAAGACCCTTAGCTACATTGAAATATGATTTGACAAGTAGGTGACATATTCCTCTTTATTTCTCATTCTTTTTTATATACCTTCATCCATTTTCCTTTTCTTTTCCATTTTCGCACCTACAGAGCTAGCATAGGGGGCGGTAGGCGGAGGGGGTAAAGGCGATAAGAGGGAAGAAGACAGAGAAGCTTACCAGGATAAATACACATAAGGTAGACGATATATACATAAACATGCATGCAATTATGTATGTAAATATATATAAGTATAAATAAACACAAACTGAACCATCACAACATAGGAGTGGACATGAAATTGATATACCGAACACAAGCCTCCAAATATATATATATATATATATATATATATATATATATATATATATATATATATATATATATATATATATATATATTAAAGAAGGAAAGATGAAGATAAAAAATTGCATAAAATTACATAAAATTGATACAAATTTTATTACAGCGAAAGTTCAGATGCAAGGAGTTACACTAATCCTTAAACCATGGTTTTTCAAAAATAAAACTCTTCTCGTCAGAGGATAAAATTCGGTAATGTGGTATTTATAATAAATAAATATTACCTGTTCCATTTCACTTTGAAAATTGAAGAATAAAAAACAGAAAAGGTTGGGGATAAAGAAATAAATGGCCGGGAGGGAGAATGGTAGCAGTATTGAGTAACCATTGTCGAAGACAAAAGGGGGCGCTATGATGCAGATAGCAAAAGTTTGTAGATGTGGAGAAAGTTTTTTTAAAGTTTTTACAGGGTTTCAAATAAAAGGCAGATGGTTCAAAAATATCTCACTTGCTTCAAATCTAATTTAATAACACAATCTATGAAAATAAAATAAAAAACAAACAAACAGAATGAAATACTAAGCACAAATTGATTTTTCTATCATATTTGAAATTAAGCGGTGTCGCTCTTCAAAATTTCCAGAAGTTCTGGGGGAGGAAATGCAGATAGATAGATAGATAGATAGATAGATAGATAGATATGTTGTATTGACACGTTCTTGACCCCCTCTTAGATTTGGGGAATCATAGAATTAGAAGAAATCTCGCTGCTGGCTCGAAACGGGCTGATATTTCGTAGCTACCCGATTTGATTCTCTCTCGCCGTCGCCGCCATACTGCTACCCTGTGCGCGTTTTTCCCGTCGCCGTCGTCGCTACTATTCGTACAGCAGCAGACGCGATTCTCTGTTGTCTTCTTCATGGCCGCCGTCATCACCGTCCCCGCAGGCGCCGTTGTCATCATTCCTTTCGGGCTGTTATCTTCGCTCTGAAATCAACTTCTTAACAAGTACAACAAAGTATTTTTCTGTTTTAAAGAGTCGCTTTTATTTGACTATTTTAATTAGCCGACTTGAACGAGTTCGCTGTGATCAAGAGAGAGTTTACGCTAACTAAATTTACTAGTCATTTCGTAATCACTTGAGAGGGAGGAGGGTGAAAGATTCACTACTGGCTCTTATATTTTTGTCATTCCGAATCTTTCTCGTAACAGCTACATGATTGCCGGTCCAGTCTCGTCGCTTCCAAGTCAGAACTGATTCAATCTCGATTTCACTTTTCCCACGGCGGGAACTCTGACGTCATCAAACCTCGTGATCGCACAGGTGCAATCTGAACCCCTGACCTTCTCTTGAACTTAAGGTCAATCAACGTCACCGCGTTCGTGGGAAACACATCGAACTGAACCTGCACGGGATGACTCCGCTACAAATCGCGTAAGTCAAACCCGTCTCGAATAGATGCGTCCAACTCTCACAGGGCATTATCTAACAGATAGATAGATAGATAGATAGATAGATAGATAGATAGATAGATAGATAGATAGATAGATAGATATAGAGTGCAGAAAAAGAAAAACTTACGAATTTCAGGGATTCTAATCGGCATTTCTGAACAGAAGATCTGGCCCTTATAATCACAGCGGCATTGACTTCTGCAGTCACACTTAGAGTGGTGGTGAAACCCATTTCCCCTGAAATGGTCGTCTATCACTGCAAAAAATGAAAATGCTTTGATCTGATACTAATGCATTAAACGACTTATTTAAAAACATATTTATTTATTGCATTGTTGAATTATCTTTCATGTATTAATCAAATATATTCTTTGTCTGAAGGTTCCTTCTGTTGCGCCTACGTAGTGTTTTGTTAATTTCTGTAAAAAAAACAAATGCTTTCATCCGATGCTAATTAATAAAACGACTTATTTAAAAACATATTTATTTATATAGAAATGTGAGACTTAGAAGGCAATACAATGCAGAGGTGTGACGGATAGACACAAGTTGGAGCAAATAAGACATATAATGGTGGAACAAATTAAATAGTTTCACCCTTAATACAATGTATATATATATATATATATATATTTATTTATTATTATTTTTTTCACAAACACACATATATCTGTTTATCTACACAATGTTACAATGTTATGTAATACCTGTATTCAAGATGGTCTGGTGGAAACTCCGTATGATATAATATTTCGGGAACTCTTTACTTCTTCAGAACCGTGCTCAACTCAAAAGAAGGGAAGAGTTCCCGAAATATTATATCATACGAAGTTTCCACCAGACCATCTTGATACAGGTATTACATAACATTGTAACATTGTGTAGATAAACAGATATATGTGTGTTTGTGAAAAAAATAAATAAATAATAAATAAATAAAAAATATATATATGTGTGTATGTATACATTGTATTAAGGGTGAAACTATTTCATTTGTTCCACCATTATATGTCTTATTTGCTCCAACTTGTGTCTATCCGTCACACCTCTGCATTGTATTGCCTTCTAAGTATCACATTTATATATATATATATATATATATATATATATATATATATATATATATATATATATATATATATATATATATATATATATATATATGTGTGTGTGTGTGTATGTATACATTGTATTAAGGATGAAACTATTTAATTTGTTCCACCATTATATGTCTTATTTGCTCCAACTTGTGTCTATCCGTCACACCTCTGCATTGTATTGCCTTCTAAGTATCACATTTATATATACAAATAAACAATGCTTCAAGCAAACTACATAAACATCTTATATTTATTTATATTTATTCATTGAATTGTTAGAGTATAATTCGTGTAAGAATGAGACAGAAAGTGTATATTCTTTGTCTAGGGTCTCCCATCGTTGCAAACAAACAAAAATGCTTTGATCTGATACTAATTCATAAAACGGCTTATTTAAAAACATATTTATTTATATTTATTTGTCTGCAGATTTCTTCTGTTTCTCCTACGTAGTGTTTTGTTAATTTCTGCGTTCGGACTGTCGTTTTTTATATACACAAAGAATACATCCGATACAGTCATTTAGATCATTTGGTGCCAAAATTCATGCAATGTTCTCCCAAATTGTATATTTTACCATTTTGGGTGCATGTTCCGCTTTCTGCATTATTTATGTATTTGATGTGTATAAATAAATAAATAAAATTAAAACAAAATGTTTTTAATTCAGATGATAAAAAATGTTAACTTTTGTTTGTCGACTGATTAAGAAGTTTCATTTATTAAATTAGTAGGAAGACGAATCTGAAAAAAAAGTATTTTTTTACCTCGATATTCGAAATTTGAATATTCTTTTCTTTAAATGAATAAAATGGAGAAATTTTACTTTCCAGCTAAAATTGTAGTATTTTGTAAATTTTATACGTTCATTTGTTGTTTTTAGGATGCACAAAAAATACCCTGGAAGGGAATAGAAAGAGACTGGTGACATCCCGTACAGCCATTAAGACTACAGTCCCATTTGGCGCCAAAATTCTGTGAATGTTCTTCTAAATTGTATATTTTACCATTTTGGGTGCACGTTTCGCTTTCAAAAGTCTGCATTATTTATATATTAGATGTGTCAACTAACATTGCTTATTGAATGATCCAAAACCATATTTTAATAAGAAATTATTTCTAAAGTATCTTCAATTTAAATATGGATGCTATTATTGTAATGAATGTAAAAGTTCTTTTTGTTTTAACGTTACAACAAGCGAAACAGTTTTTCTACTTTTATTTCGGAAATAAATATTTTCAAATGCAAAATGGCTGTTCAATAAAAAAATGATGATGTTTACAAATAAAATGTTACGTGTTCAGATGATAAAAATGTCGTTTGTCGACGGATTAAGAATTTTTTTTTTGTTAAATAAGTAGAAAGACGAGTTTAAAACAAATTATTTTTACTTCGATATGCTAGATAAAAACATTTTTTTTAAAGTAAATATATTTTATATAATAGAGACTTTCTAAAATATCTACAAAATTTTTATTTTATATGCTAGATAAAAACATTTTTTTTTAAGTAAATATATTTTATATAATAGAGACTTTCTAAAATATCTACAAAATTTTTATTTTATATGCTAGATAAAAACATTTTTTTTAAAGTAAATATATTTTTTATAATAGAGACTTTCTAAAATATCTACAAAATTTTTATTTTATATGCTAGATAAAAACATTTTTTTTTAAGTAAATATATTTTATATAATAGAGACTTTCTAAAATATCTACAAAATTTTTATTTTATATGCTAGATAAAAACATTTTTTTTAAAGTAAATATATTTTATATAATAGAGACTTTCTTAAATATCTACAAAATTTCAATTGTCGCAACAATTCATTTAATGTTCTCTCCCAAATTGTATATTTTAATATTTTGGCTGAACGTTACGCTTTCAAAAGTCTGCATTCTTTATATATTAGATGTGTCAACTAAAATTGCTTATTGAATGATTCAAAACCATATTTTGATTCCGTTTCTTATAAGTTTATTAAAAAGACTTTCTAAAATATCTACAAAATTTCAATTGTCGGAACAATTCATGTCATGTTCTCCCAAATTGTATATTTTACCATTAGTATTGGTCTTGTTACTTTTTTAAAAAACCTTGCATTTTTGAAAACTTTACGTTCAATTCATATTTTTTGGTAAATACATCTTCAATCTCAATACTTTTTGAACACATATCATTATTGGAAATGAAATGAGTTTTTTATTAATTGTTCTTAGTTAACCGTTAAATGCTTTTTGTTTCAAATATGACACATTCCAACAAAATGCCCATTTAATATAATATTCAACGAAAATGTGTTAAACTGCAACTTGTTTCATATCTGCAACGAGCCTATTGGCGAGCGTGAGTAGGTATTGGTATGATGTTGCATCAAAACACCTGCTAAATAGGTAATCAGTATCTTCGATGTCACGGGTGAGTTTCATCGATGTGTCATCTGCCTAATTCAAGAGCCTAAACTTTTAAATCTGGTCATTATAATTGTAAGTAAAAATTATTTTATGATTCTCTAGTGTATTATGATTATTTAACTGATTTGTAAGCTAATTTTAGGTTTGTGAGTCAGGGTTTAAACTGAGAAGAAAATCAGAACGACGAACTTACTTGGAAGAGTAACACATCTGGCCGAATCTGACTGAAATAGAAATGTTACATAAGCAAAAAGATATCAGCATTCTTCCACGAAATAATAACGGCTCTACAACTAAATAGATATGCAGTTTTATTTGCGGGAACACAGGAACAAATTAAGGTTGTACAATGGGTTGACTAATGTTAACAAGACGAAATAATCTCATCCTGGAGTTCCTCGATTCCTCTACCGCTGGCCCGGTAGAGAATGCAGGATCACATTTTGTCTATTTGAAATTAAGACTGGAACTGAAATTGTTCTGTTCATCATGTGGTTTAGTTCTCACGCCAAGACGATTCATCGCGTATGAATCTCATTGAGCATAGGCGTGTTGCTTGTCCATGCAGTGAAGAGGCTATGGATACATAATCTCAAAGCCGAATCGCAACTCACTATCGGTCACGTAGACCGATACAAAATAGTTCGCTCATGCAACTGCTACAAAACCCTTAGGTTTTAGACGATAAAACAAGAGAAACTTTAATGATTGTGGAAGCATATGAAATTAAAATAGAAAGAACATGAAAATGTAAAAATAGATTACATGATTGATAAATTTGAATAAGAATGTCTTTGTTGTGCTGCCAAAGATAAAATGTTACTTTTGTTGAAAAAGAGGCAAAAATGTAATAATCTGAAGTGAAAAGAGAAAAATGTTCATTTGTTCAAAGGTGAAAAATGTTCTGCTATTGCATAAAAATGCAAATGTTCATTTGCTGAAAAATGAAAGAATTTCAAAAGTTTTCAAAATGGAAACAGAGTTCATTCAAAAAAGAGAATTTTACACATGCAGATGGAAAATTGTAGAAGTGGTAGTAAATTTACTTCAGGAAATGTAAATGTTCAGATATATAAGGTTTTACAAAACTTTTTCGGCCAATGGACGTGTAGTAGTAACGTGAGTGGGAAAACATGATTGGGCTGTATCTCAAGGTACAGTCAACTCTGGCAATGTTATGGTGAGTGGAACATGGGATTCTAGGGTGTCGTTGTCTGAAAATGGTTGCTTAAGTCTGTCGACCGACACAATCCTTTTAGTTCCTCCAATATCCAGAGTGAATATTTTTTGTTACGATTTGGAGGAGTGAACATATCCCAAGTCGTCTTTCATAGCAGAGCAACAACCAAGAAGAATGATGGTAGCGTACTCCATCCAACGTTGTGGATCAGGGGCAGCACGTAATGAGGCCTTTGATTGTCGATGAAAGCGCTCAATCATTCCGTAGCAAGCTGAGTGGTTACTAGTAGTCCTAGTACGTTTAATACCAAGTATGTTGGATAGCTCTTGGAATAAGCAGGAATCAAATTGTCTGCCAGAGTCCGTGGTAATTGTTGCTGTGACACCATAACGCGAAATCCAACCCACCACAAGGGCACGTGCTACAGTTTCAGCAGAATTATCATTTAGTGGGATGGCTTAAGGCCACTGTGAGAAACGGTCAATATAGGTCAGTAAGTAAGAATAGCCTTGGTTGACCGGCAAGGATGAAACCAAATAAATGTGTATGTGTTTGAATCTAACATCAGGGGTACTGAAAGTGCCAAGCGAGGCTCGTAAACGTTTGTGTAGCTTCGATTTTTGATAGGGTAGGCAAGAACAGGTCTAAACAGTGATTTTGCGTCTCATTTTAGGACAGAAGAACCGGGTTGAAATGAGTTTCACCGAGGCAGAGACACCGTTGTGAGTCAATTCGCCTAAGAAAGAAAAAACAGGCCTTTGATGATTCTCAGGCATAAGTAGACGAGGTGAATTTGTAGAAGTCTTGCACAAAATTTGTTCATTCGCTGTAGGGATGGGCATGTACTGGAATTTGCAATTAACAAACTGTGGAGATGAAAGATTCAGATCCTCTAAAGATGGCTGATCCAGAGCCATTTAGCAGAGGTCAATATCTTCTGGCGAAGAGATAGACAGAATAAGGCGTCTGCAGCAGTGTTCTGTGAACTGGATAGATACCGTATGTCGCTAGAGAACTGGGGAATTAAGTCCAAGTGTCTAGATTCACGATGAGAATATTTGTCCGGCTTAGCATGTAGCGTGGACGTAAGTGGACGATGATGGCAAACGTTTGGCGAAAATGTGTAATAGCTAAGTAAATAGCCAAGAGTTCACGTCCGAAAGTATTGTAACGACTTTCCGTAAAAGTCAATCTCTGAGAAAAATATGACAACAGTTGAATCTGTGGTTGATGATGTTGCTGTAAAACAGCGCCAACAGCTGAACTGGAAGCAGCAACGACAATAGAGAATTCAGCATCAGAAAGTAGAAATCCGCACGATAAAATTCCGCAGAATTTCAACCGGGCTAATAAAAAAATGCTCGATAGTATATCGAGCTGTTTATAAAGTTATTTTTATTCATACAGACATGCACAAAAAACACTACACTGGCATGTCGATGTTAGTTGAAACTAAAAAGTCTGATCCTTCACTCAGATGTTAAAATTATGAGATAATGAAAAGAAAAAAAAAAGAAAAAGAAAAAAGCAAAGCAAAATTCAAGACCGGGAGGTCACATGAGCAAATGTTAAACAATTTAAAAAATGTTTCTGCGCTTCGGTGAAGAGTTAAAACATTGAAATGTTAATCTATTTATAACATATTTTTAAGGTCACAGGTATTAAGTTTAGATGGGGAGGGAAATTGTAAGTTAAAGGAAAGAAGTGATGTGATTGTCATGGTTTAAGGGTTTGAACAAAACGTGTGTAGGGGGAGTGTGTCGAGGGATATCAGGTATTGAGAGCAGAGTGTGCTTTTAATAGTTTTTAGTGTGATAGAAATGATGAATCTGCAAGCTTTTTGATTGCCTCATGAAATCCTTTAAGCTGGCAAGTGAAATGGGTTCATCCTTCTTCTTTCTATTTTATGTTAACATGTTAGAACTCTATGTTAACATGTGGGAATTCTATGTTAACATGTGGGAATTCTATGTTCATCAAATGAAATGGGTTCATCCTTCTTCTTTCTATTTTATGTTAACATGTTGGAACTCTATGTTAACATGTGGGAATTCTATGTTAACATGTGGGAATTCTATGTTCATCAAGTGAAATGGGTTCATCCTTCTTCTTTCTATTTTATGTTAACATGTTAGAACTCTATGTTAACATGTTGGAAGTCTATGTTAACATGTTGGAACTCTATGTTAACATGTTGGAACTCTATGGTAACATGTTGGAACTCTATGTTAACATGTTGGAACTCTATGTTAACATGTTGGAACTCTATGTTTACATGTTGGACCTCTAATGTTAACATGTTGGAATTCTATGTTAACATGTGGGAACTCTATGTTAACATGTGGGAACTCTATGTTAACATGTGGGAATTCTATGTTCATCAAATGAAATGGGTTCATCCTTCTTCTTTCTATTTTACAAAAGATCAGTCAGAGGAGCGAATATGTCAGCACAATGTGGAATGAAACGTCTGTAATAGTTCGATAGTCCAAGAAAATGTCGCAATTGATGAAGTGAAGTTGAAGGATGTAGATCGAGCAGAGCTTTAATTTTTTCAGGAAGGGGTGAAATATAGCAGTCACCAATAGGGACTACTTTTGAATGCGTAATCACTGTCCCTGTGAGCTGGCTTGTCCAATCAAATCACAGGGCACAGTAATATCGTTAGTTCCCTAAGGGACTACTTATGTCCCCTTAGGGTTCGAGGAAAAAGATGAGACGACTTCCTGGCACAAGCTTGGACACATCGCAGAGAGCACCAGCGAGGAACGAGGAAACGCTCTCTGCAGTGTGTCCAACCTGGTGCCAGGAGGTCGTCTCATCTTTCTCCTCGAACCCTAAGGGGACATAAGTAGTCCCTTAGGGAACTAACGATATTACTGTGCCCTGTGATTTGATTGGACAAGCCAGCTCACAGGGACAGTGATTACGCATTCAAAAGTAGTCCCTATTGGTGACTGCTACAGAAATACCTTCCGCGTTTATGACATGATCCAAGAATACAAGCTCAGAGGCATCAAAAGTATATTTAACAGGGTTTACCCTAACATGATAACGCTGTTATGGTGTCTCAGACAATTTGAATCCTGCTTATTCCAAGAGCTATACAACATTAGTGGTATAAAACGTACTAGGACTACTAGTAACCACCCAGCTTGCTACGGAATGATTGAGCGCTTTCATAGACAATTAAAAGCCTTGTTGCATGTAGCCCCTTGTCCACAGCGTTGGATGGAGTACATTATCATCATTCTCCTCGGCTATAAAGGAAGATTTAGGTTAGTCACCAGCCAAACTGTTTTACGATACATCACTCACATTACTTGGTCATATGTTCACTCCTTTAGAGTTTACTGTAGCGGATTTGGAACTCTATGTTAACATGTTGGAACTCTATGTTAACATGTTGGAACTCTATGTTAACATGTTAGAACTCTATGTTAACATGTGGGAACTCTATGTTAACATGTGGGAACTCTATGTTAACTATGTTGGAACTCTATGTTAACATGTTGGAACTCTATATTAACATGTTGGAACTCTGTGTTAACATGTTAGAACTCTATGTTAACATGTGGTAACTCTATGTTAACATGTTGGAACTCTATGTTAACATGTTAGAACTCTATGTTAACATGTGGGAACTCTATGTTAACATGTTGGAACTCTATGTTAACTATGTTGGAACTCTGTTAACATATTGGAACTCTATGTTAACATGTGGGAACTCTATGTTAACATGTTGGAACTCTATGTTAACTATGTTGGAACTCTGTGTTAACATGTTAGAACTCTATGTTAACATGTTGGAACTCTATGTTGACATGTGGGAACTCTATGTTAACATGTTGGAACTCTATGTTAACATGTTGGAACTCTATGTTAACTATGTTAGAACTCTATGTTAACATGTTAGAACTCTATGTTGACATGTGGGAACTCTATGTTAACATGTTGGAACTCTATGTTAACTATGTTGGAACTCTGTGTTAACATGTTAGAACTCTATGTTAACATGTGGGAACTCTATGTTAACATGTTTGAACTCTATGTTTACATGTTGGAACTCTATGTTAACATGTTGGAACTCTATGTTAACATGTTGGAACTCTATACTAACATGTTGGAACTCTATGTTAACTATGTTTTCAGGAGTTTACTGCCCATGAACACTAGTAATCAAAGCATCAAATCAGCTTCACCTAAAGACATTTCATCATGGACTAAACAACCACGAACACCACCTTATTCTGGTCCATATCGCGTGCTCAATCGTAACACAAAATATTTTACTCTTGATATTAGAGGAACTAAAGAGACTGTGTCGGTTGATAGACTTAAGCGAGCATTTTCAGACAATGACACCCTGGAACCCCATGTTCCACCCACCATAACATGTGATATAGTATCTTTAGATACATCCCAATCATGTCTTCCCATTCCCATTACACCTACACGTTTTGGTAGACATGTCTATTGTCTGAAAAAGTTTTGCAACACCTCATATATCTGAACATTTATATTTCCTAAATTAATTAATCACCCCTTCTACAAATTTTCACCTGCATGTGTAAAATATTTTTTTGAATTAGGTGTGGGACGTAATGGGTCAAAATTTCAGATTCATGCGAGTAGTATTTTTTTGTGTTCATTTATACATAAATAACACTAAACAATCAAACATTTTGAAAATTTTGAAAAAATTCAGAAGGTGCAGGCCACTAGTTTTTGGCTATTCTACATTCATGAAAACCCTTTTACAGCCTGAAAATGGTCATAAATTAAAGTACTATATCAGATTTAACCATCTATATCCATTCATAGCTTTTGAGGATGTTTTAGGACATGCAATGTCGCATGAAACCACTTTTTCACCTAAAAATGATGGATTTTGAGTCCCGTGGAGCCCTAACGGCTATTTTTGGCCTGCACCTTCTGAATTTTGCAAAATTTTCAAAATGTTTGTTTAGTGTTATTTATGTATAAATGAACACAAAAAAATACTACTCGTATGAATCTTAAATTTTCACCCATTACGTCCCACCCATAATTGAATGAACCCTGTTCTATTTTGAAACCATTTGTAATTCTTTCACTTTTGAACAAATGAACATTCGCATTTTGCAATAAAAAAACATTTTTCACCTTTGAACAAATGAACATTTTTCGTCTTTTTACCTCAATATTTTACATTTTCCCCTTTTTACCTCAATATTTTACATTTTTGCTTCTTTTTCAGCAAAAGAGACATTTTGCTTTTGGCAGCATAACAAAACCATTATTGTTCAAGTTTATCAGTCATATAATCTATTTTTTTGTATTTTCATTTTCTACTATCAATAAAGTTTCTCTTGTTTTATCATCTAAAAGCCTAAGCAGGGTGTTATGTAGCAGTTGCATTAGCGCACTATTTTGTATCGGTCTACAAGATCGGCAGTAAGTTGTGATTCACCTTTGAACAAATGAACATTTTTGCTTCTTTTTTGGCAACATAACAAAGATATTCTTGTTCAAGTTTATCATACGATCTATTTTTGCATTTCTTATGTCCTTTCCATTGTATTCTCATGTGCTGCTACCATCAGCAAGTTTCTCTTGTATAATCAGCTAAAAGATTAAGCATGGGTTTATGTAGCAGTTGCATGAGCAAACTATTTTGTATCAGTCTATGTTGTTGGATAATGGCTCTATGGGAATGGACGTATCTGTTGGAAGTCGGGTTTGACTTGCGCGAGTTAACGCAGGTGCAGTCGAGTGCAGAACAGGGCTTGTTCTCACAGTCAGAGCTGACAGACGTGACAAGGTTACCGTGTGACGAGACCCCAGATCAAGGGTCAGTCTACACCTGCGAGAGGCTCTTTGACGTCACTCGTTCTCGTGAGAAGCGAGTTTTTAGAGTCTGATTCGGAAGACGAACCGAGAGGGCATGCGATTCACGATGTAAAACTAAGGGAAATATTTCCCTTAAGGAAAGACAAGCGCGAGAAATCCTTTCCCCCTCTCTATGAATGGTTGAGAAATGATGTTAACTAACTACGATAAAGTAGGATTTGCTCTCTCCCTATCTCTCAACGCGGTGAATGACTCCCAGTTGAAATAACAACTCTTGTAATAAAATGAATTAAATCTAAAATAAGAGTTTGTCCTCGAAGTGCGTCATGGCTTTTGTTGCAGACACGGACGGCGTGGTTCACGGTAGGAAGGAAAGAACAAAGAATTCATCCACTAGACGACACGCGACCACCCTCTACAAGCGAGGGAGAAAAGCAAGGTATGCAACAACGTGACCGGCAGTGAGATTGTAATTATGTAATCATCGCCTCTTCACCGCATGGGCGTATGGCACATCTGTGTGTAACGAAATTCATACATGATGAATCGTTCTCGCGCAAACACAACCCACGAGGTGAATCTTCAGTTCACAGTTTTTCTTATAGCCGACGGGACGCACCTTTCCCTGTTCTCACTTGACTCAACCATGAGCGGGTGAGATATTAAACTCCAGGATAATACCACTTCATCTAACCGACATGAACCTGCCCATTGTACTATCTTCATTTTGTTCCTGTGTTCCCGTGAATAAAACTTTATATCTATTTAGTTGTGGAGCCGTTATTTATTTTGAGGCAGAATGGTGATCCCTTTTTTGCTTATGTAACATTTCTATTTCAGTCAGATTCGGCCAGACGTATTACTCTTCCAAGTAACTGATTTTCTTCCCGACTTACACCATAAACCTGAAATTGGTTCCCCACTACAGACATATGTGTAGAAAAAACGAGAGCTTACGAAATGCAGGTTCAGTCATTGGACACATGACCTGGCTTTCAAATTCACAGTAGCAGGATTTACATTTATGCATCAAGTTGCATGGTTTCTCTTCAGTCAGTGCGTGTCTGGCGTTACTCACTGCAAAATAAAAACGAAAATGCTTTTATCTGATACTAATTCATAAATCTGCTCATTTAAAAACATTTATTTATTGGCATTCCATCAACGTTTTAAGTGTGGACTTTTTGATTATACCCAACAACACGTAAACCCGGTGGTACACACACCGGAATTCAACACCAATCGTCATAACATCAAGACGAATTTAAACTTGACTGCGACAAATATGTCTCAATCAAGAAGGATTAAAAAGAAAAAGAAACGAGTACAAAGAGAAAAAAAATGACTGTACTTTTGAAAAAGGCGTACATCGCCGAAAGTGCTCAAGGTTTTAGAATTAATAAATAATATATTTTAAAAAAAGTGCGTTGTCTAGGTTTTTCAAAATATTGTTCTTATTGTCATTCCATCAACGTTTCAAGTGTGAACTTTTTTTGAATTATATTTACTTATATTTATTCATTTAAGTATTTATAGGTATAACATTTGAAAATGACATAAAAAAACGTCAACATTTTAAAATACATTTATACACTTGTGAAAAATGTTTTTCATTGACATTCTCTTCACAGTAGAATATGTCCAATAATATATGTAATCCGAAAAAGAAATAGGCAATGAAAATAATTTCATTAGCGTGGAAGTCGGAAAAGAAAAAAACAAGTTTAAAGTGAATTTGCAAAAAAAAAAATCTTGATAAAATCTCATGCAAGAAAGAAAGAATAAAAAGTAGAAAAAGAAAAAACGGAACCAAACTATCAAAGGACCGGCTTTTATTATCATCTATTAAAGTAGCTGTACCTACCCGGTTTGCCTGGGAGTATTGATTTACTCCTCTCCAGGAGTTAGGCACAAGGCCAGTTTTTATCTTACTCCCACAAGTAAGATGTGACCCAAGGTCGGGTCGGATCGGGAAAGTGGGGTTTGAAAAGCCAGCGCCCGAGAGGTGAGCACTCTGGCCATTAAAAATTGCCTGGGCAGCCCCGTCAGCATTCCTCGGTAGGGGGGCCTCAGGCAGTAAGCAATAAACTTACTCCTCCCCACAGAGGGGAGGCGAAGCCTGGGAGGGTGGACCTTCTAGAACTGCACAGGACAGACCCATAGACAGGCGTAAATCAAGCCCCGAAGGCCAAGACAATACCAGTCTATGGGGTGCAGTATCCATCGGAACAGATACTACACTTTGATCTTAGCCAAAAGGCCAAAATTCATTTTAGTTTGGTTAAGTTTTAAACCGGACCTCTGTAAATGTATTTTCGTCCCGTATTGCTCGCAGTGGTAAACGGAAAGCGTTCGCAATCTTTTGCTATCTCTCAGTTGGTGCATTAGGGATGTCCGCTGTCGCACCTGCTCTACATCCTTGTGTTGGAGCGGCTGATTCACAAGATAAGGAGCTGGGGGGGGGGTAAGTTTGTCCTACGGGGAATCGCTTTACCTGTCGGAACGTGAACCAGAGTTTCCGCGTTCACTCATGACATCACTCTCTTTGTGTTGTGCTTCCAAGACATCAAGATGGGGACAGAGGCGTTCACACGTTACGAAACGATCACAGGAGCCAAAATCAACTACAACAAGTTAGTCAGTCTGCGGTTGAGTGCCTGGAGTGGTTAAATCATCCTTCCGGCTCCTTTTTGCTGGACAGATGGCCAAGTTTAAATCCTCAACGTGTAGTTTAGACCGGGCCTCTAGCTCAAGAGGAATTAGTTGGAGGTACAGACAAAGGTTGAAGCATCGGTTAACACTTGGTTTCGACGGAAACTTTCCTTAAAAGGTAGAGCTGATGTGTATGCACTAGTTATGTCTTTACTCTCATCCTTTACCGATTGGCTGTACTTCTGCCTGCGAATTGTCTAAAGGTCCCCCCGGCACCTTCTGTCCCTGCTTCTCTGGTACAGGAAGAAATACTGGTTTCGCAAACAGGTCTGTATTCAACGTCCACGTGAATGGGGCTTGAGGGATGTCCGACTTTAAGTGTCGTCGACACGCCGAGAGACTGGTTTTCCTGGGTCAAACTTTGACAGAGGAATCTGCATGGAACCCCGCGGTCGATGGCGCCTTTCCCGACCTTATTCTCGACCATTCGGTCGAGGGCCGTCATAGGCCAAGGGGCAAATCGCAGTTCTTCAGAGAGTCCCAAGCCGCGCCCAAAAAGCTTCCTCGGTCCAATGAAAATCTGTTCATTGAGCGGGTCGGAGGAAGAAATCCGCTCCGAATGAAGTTTGGCATCAGGGACAAATCATCTCAACACCTGAGTTCTGTCTGACCTAACGATTGGCCCGGAATGAATTACCTCTCAATGCCATACAACACAGTTTCTATCGCTGTTGTTATGTTCTCCATGAAAATATATCCGGTTAATTTTTCAAGTTGCTCTTTTTTCCTGTTTATAAGGTGAAATGTTCGGAATACTTGTTTTTTTTTTGTCTTTCTTTAAGGGGGTACAAAAATATATACAGAGAAAATACACAGCAATTGACTGAAACATCTGATAAAACCATTAAAAAGGCATTTTATGCAACCGTTTATGAAAGTATCTCCAAAAGTGTATGTTCCACTATTGTTGGTGCAAGTTGTCTTTTCAATCGAAAACCGTTGCAAACGTATGACAAATTATTTGGTGTAATCGTTATTACAGGTATCTTTCAAGAAACGGCTTATTTAAATTTTAAAAAATGTTTATGGGAGTGTTTATCGAAACATTTAAAAATGATATAAAACAAGCCGCGCGTGCGTCGTTCCCCTCTGTATGTGACTCGATGTGGCGAGTGTAAAATGCAATAAATTTGGGCAATTTGGGGCATTTTTGACCCCCCTTTGACCCCCTGGGGGCGCGAACCAGAATTTTTCTGAGGTCAAGAATGCTCATTTTATATCCAGGACAATTGCCTCTACATTTTGGCCAAGTTTCAGAAAAATTGAATGGATGGATCAAACGTTATGGGAGAATAGGGTCATTTTTTGCCATTTTAGAGGGCTTTTGACCCACTAGGGGCGCGAACCAGATTTTTTCCAAGGTCAGCTATACTTATTTTCTATTAGGAACAATTGCCTCCATATTTTGGCCAAGTTTCAGAGAAATTGAATGGATGGATGAAAAGTTATGGGGCAAAAAATGTCATTTTTTGCCATTTCGGGGCCTTTTGACCCACTGGGGGGCTAACCAGATTTATTTTCAAAAATCGGAGAATGTCACTTTCTAACCTGACAAAAGTTACAACTTCATGCAAAATTTCAGAGAAATTCAATGGATGGTTGCGGAGAAAAATCCGGACGGACGGACGGACGGACGGACAGACGGACATGCCTCAAAACATAAGTCCCCCGATTTTATAAATCGGTGGACCAATAATGAAGATAGTAATGAAAATTGTGATACAGATATAAAGCGATAGAATGGTAAATAGATCGATGAATATTTATCGATATATATAAAAGAGAAAGTTTGTTTGTCTGTCATCAAAATCGATATGTTGATAGAAAATTATAATTAGCTTCAATAAGGATTACATTTTTCAATTAATTTCATGACACAATTCAAATTTTCCTCTGATTTGCTCAGGGGTTAATAAGGTCCAACGATCAATTCCAATTATCGTTTATCGGGGGATACAATTAAAAAAAATATTTTAAGATCAAACAACTTTTCTCAAATGTCTGCATGCCCATCGTGCATCCATAAACAGCAGAGATGATGTCTTGTTTTATTTTAGAGATTAAAAAAATAAGATAAAAATGGTAACATGGGGTCAGAGTTGGAAGCAAGAGTTCTCATTACATCGCGGGCAATACTGGTTGGTGCCAGCTGGTATAGATCTAAATTGGTAGACATGCGGTCACCAGTGATATTTACCTAGCGTTCCTCAGACCATGTGAGTATCTCCCACGTTATTGATGCATTTCGGAAGCGGTCGTTATTTACTTCAGATTTTGGTTCTAATGTTGTATTGTGCGGGGCTTAATAAAAATGACAACACAGCTATCTTAGGAAAATGTAATATGTATATTTATTTGTCGGTGACGATGAGAGTGGTGGTCGGAGAGGCTTTGTGCACAGGGTACTAGACGGTTGATTCTCTCCGAGGTTCGATCGTCAACTGACTGTCTTGATTTTCGGTTGTTATAATATAACGATTTTGTCGCCACCTGGGCGACCTCATTGAGATTGCACTCGGTGACAGCTTGAACTTTATTTGACACTTCCAAAATCTGTCCATCTTTTCCTGGCATGACACAACCGCACCTGGCAATATGATCTTTAACCTTTCGACATCTCTGTTTTCTTCTGACATCACTGTTTAAGTGATTCTTGCAGGTGCATCCTTTTCTTTGTCAGAAGATACCTATCTTTTGACAATCGATCATATGTTGCCTCTTCCTGTGCAGGTGTTTGTCTGGTTGTGAGTTTTTTTATTTTATTTTCAAATAACTTTTTGGTCATCCGACAAGTATCTTATCAACTGACAATCGCCAGGTGCATCTGTTTTATCAACAACCTTTCTGTGCACCGACTCGGATATGTAACAACTAATACAAGTGATCCATAGTTTATTTTGGTAAGTTATTTTTTCAACTCGAATATTTTATTTTATTTATTTTTTGTTATGTATTTATTTTATTAGTTATTTATTTATTGTTTCTTTCTTTCTTTTCATTTTTGAAGATTTGGAGGAATGCTATGGAAAGTAAAAGTCTGTGAGTCAATGTTACCAAGACCCAAGTGATGATCAGTGGTTGTAGTGTTTTGAGATGAGGATTGATAATTTGTATAATTTGGATTTTTCGAACTTGAGTGTTGCTCTCACATCGTTTCTTCAGGTGTATCTGATCGAACTCGGGAATCTTTCTGTTGAACTCGACAATCTGCACGGAAGGTTCAATCCTTAGTGCGGGTGATACGAAGAATTGCGAATTACTAAAGACTTCTACCCAGTCATGGCTGACGAAACGAGAGCATGCTACCCCCGTGGATTAAATAAAGGGTTCCATTCGAAATTCCGTCCAGATTCCCGAGTTCGACAGAAATATTCTCGAGTTCGAAAAGATACACCTGGAGAAGGCCGGATGTCATCCTAAGTTGGGAGCTGTGCAGCGAGATGTCTGGTTACATTAGTTTTAAACCTCTGCATGTTGGTACAGTCGGGGAAGCAGGGAGCAGGGAGGGTTGTTCTCATGTATTTGCGTCGAGCAGCTAGTTCATCGCAGCACAATCCATTGAAGTATTTGTAAAACAAGCACAAGGATGCAACATTGAGCCGATTGGACAGGGGCTGGAGCTTGATTAAACAAAGGGTTCCATTTGAAATTCCCTGCATATTCCCGAGTCCGACAAGATCCACCTGAAGCGTTGTGAGAATAACACTGAAGATGAGAACAGTAGTCCGAATAATTCAAATTATACAGTGGTTGTAGTATTGGAAGAGGAAAGTTTCCATGCTCAGTTTGTGGAAAGGGGAGTGGGTGTTACTCAATTTTTTGTATGCATTGGGTACACTAGAAGTGCAGTGGAATTATAGGTAGGTTCAGTTTGCGTGCAAGAAGTGTAAGACAATGGAGACGGATGAGAAGTCAGATGTGGAGAAAGTTAGGAGTAAGTTCAATAAACTTTTGCCATTAGTAACAAGCAGGGTAACCACTGTTGACCAGGGGGTCAGGCATGTGTACACAGTGAGGGTTGAGGACATGTGTTTCATGGAGAGAAAGACAGATTACGTTCTGATGACCTTAGAGGAAGATTAAATGTGAATAGAAGACAAAGATGCGTACAGAATGGAAGACTTTATTGGTATGGCCATGTTGAAGGAATGGATACTAGTTCTTGGGTTAGTAGATGTACAACAATTGAGGTAGTAGGGTCAGTTGGCAGGGGAAGGCCAAGGAAAACACAAGACGAAATGATAAAGATAGATTGGAATCGATTTCTAAAAGCCGTCCAACATATGCCAGCATGTAAACTAGACATTAAACTGAATATGATGATGATGATTTTTTGAATCATTGGTTATTATTACTGTGCTTTCTTTCGTTCTTTGTATACGACTCTAGTTTGTAGACATTTTCCATTTAAGCAACACCAGTGTTTGTAGAAATAAATATTTTCAAAACCGTTGTCCCTGATCGATTCTCTTTTATGGTTTTTGTTTGACGGTTATTCTGTCTAGTGTAGAATAGATCTCCTAGCATTTACCTCTTTTGCCGGCCTTTTTTTCTTATGGGATTCTTCCAAACTCGTCACCGGTGAGAATATTCCGGTGAGTTGTCTTCGATCTATTTAAGCAGCACCAAGATTTTCTTTTACAGTCATGTGTTTGCAGAAATGAATATTTTAAAAACCATACTTTTAGTTCGACCACATTTCTCAGGTGTTTGTAGAATGCTGTACATCTAGGATTTCTGGTTGAAAGTACATATATTCCAGCAGATGGGCAGGGGAGATCAGTCAGAGTTGTCCCTCTGGGCGTCACAGGGTTGAGTTAGTTTTCATTATTTGTAGCACATTTTATCTTCAAAGGTAAATACATGCGTTTGTAGATTATCAGTTAGTTTTTATCCTAAAGTAAGATCTTAAGTACAAGCAATATCGATTTCGTCCTGTAAGATCAACAGCTGACGTCCTGACTGTAATATTGCACAGTATCAGCAAATCTATTGACAGGGGCTTCGTTTCTAGGGCTATATCGCTCGGCATATCAAATAAAGCCTTGAGAAAGACTCCTAGAGTTGTCTTGTCTGCTGATGTTAACTCCCCACTGAAAAACGCGTTGAGTTAGACAAGTGTTTATCATTCTAACTAAATGTCCAGCCAATCTCATTTGGCATACTTACAAAATACAATAAAATGTCTTGATTTTCCGAAAAACTTTGTTAGAAATGAGTTAAAATTTGGAAAGTATAAATGTGTAAAACACAGTCAGAAAAAGATGGGGATATAACTAAGGAATGAGAGATAGAGAGAGAGAGAGAGAGAAAGATATATATATAGAGAGAGAGAGAGGGAGAGAGAGAGAGGAAGAGAGAGAGGGGAGAAAGAGAGGGAGGGAGAGGGATAGAGAGAGAGGGGGGAGAGTGAGAGAGAGAGAGAGGGATAGAGAGAGGGAGAGAGAGAGAGGGGGATAGAGAGAGTGTGAGAGAGAGAAAGAGAGAGAGACAAAGAGAGAGAGAGAGAAAGAGAGAGAGACAAAGAGAGAGAGAGACAAAGAGAGAGAGACAAAGAGAGAGACAGACAGAGAGAGAGAGAGACAGAGAGAGACAGAGAGAGACAGAGACAGAGAGAGAGAGACAGAGAGAGAGAGAGAGAGAGAGATTGGTCCTTGGGCTCTTGGCCTTGTATTTTGATTTGGTCGGGCTGATTTCTAATTTGTCTGTTGTTCAAAAACGAGTACCATTAGATAATCCTTTGTTACATGTTTTAAACTGGAGTTGTGGTTTTATTTAGAGGGAGAATTCTACTGTTGCAGCATTGCCTGAGACCACACGGCTGACACTGAGACCGAGATCGGGCAACAACTTTGGACTGGCACAACGAGCCGATGATCACAGCCGTGAACGCAAACAGAGCTCGTTCACATTCGTTCTCTAGCTTAATGTTATTCGCATGGATAAAAATTCAAGTTAAACTTGGTGGTAAAACCTGTTTATTGTTTGATAATGTGGTTCGACTGGGAAATGATAACTGATGATTAGTTTGCTCTCAGTACAATCGAAGCTATAGAAACAAATGTTACAAATATTTTTGTCCTCTCCACATATAGCAGCTAATGCATATATATATGTAATTACTATTTCAGGTATTTATATACACTTTTATTATATAATAATATATTACGTATATGTTTGTTCTACTTTTGTTCATCCCAAACAGGGCAGATTGCCACTGAAGCATAAGAAGCTACTGTGATAGGTGCCAGATTTATAGGGGTGGGGATGAACAAGATGCTTGTTCACATTACATTTAAATTTCTGCATGTTGAAATAATTGAGGAAATAGGGAGCAGGTAGGAAATTCCAAAGGCTAGCAGTCCGAGGAAAGAAGTAATTAGAGTAGAAAATCTTCCTGTATCTAGGGACCTCTATTATGAAAGGGTGTGATTCTGTCGCTAGTCGGGTGGGTCGGGGGTATTTACGTTGAGGGAGGACAAGTGCAGAAAGTTCATAGGAGCACATTCCGTGACAGTACTTGTAAAACAAGCAAAAGGATGCAAGACTGCGTTGATGTGACTAAGGCTGGAAACAGTGTGGGATTTATTATATTAGAAATTCTTTTTTTCATTCTGTCTAAGAGGAAGAGGCTAGTGGTTGGTGCACTAGCTCAGATGTGACAACAATACTCCATGCACGGGCTGATAGTAGCTTTATAGAGATATAGGATACTGACAGGTATGAGAAGTTTTCTAGCACGGTAGAGTGATCCTACCGTCTTTGCGGCAGACTTGGCAGCATCTTCTATGTATTTATTCAACTTTATGTTCCCTGAGAATGTCAGGTTGAAGAGTTTAAACTTTGGACTCTCGGGAAGAATGCTTTCAGACATGACAATAATTGATTGGAAAGTTTTCTTATAGTTGTTCAAGAAAAAAGAGCTCTGTCTTGGAAGCATTAAATGTGAGAATCCATTTCAACAATGAGTAGAGCTTAGTAGTTGGATAAATATATATTTATGGCAAGTAAGCTACACAACAACGTTTGTGTTTCGTTCCTGATAGAAATCATCATACTATATGGATAACAATAACATGAAAGCTACACTTCTTGGAATTGAAACAAAGTCAAATCAAGATTAACAAATGGTTCCAACTAAAAATAATAATTAATAATAAATTAAAATAATAATTAATAATAAAAATTAATAATGAATAATAAACTATAAAACATAATTAATAATCAATTAAAAATAATAATTAATAATAAATTAAAAATAATAGCTAATAATAAACTAAAAATAATAATTAATAATACATTTAAAATAATAATTAATAATTTAGAATAATACTATATTATGAAATGAAAATAATAATTAATAATAAACTAAAAATAATAATTAAACATAAATGAAAAATAATAATAAATAACAAATTAGAAATAATAATTAATAATAAATTAAAAATAATAATCAATCATGAATTAAAAACAAAAAGTAAAAATAAATTTTGAAAATAATAAATAATAAATTAATTATAATAATTAATAATAAACTTAATAACATAATTAATAATAAATCAAAAATAATAATTAATAATAAATAAAAACGATAATTAATTATAAAATTAATATAATAGTTAATAATAAATTAAAAATAATAAATAAGAATAAATTAAAAATAATAATTAATAACAAATTAAGAATAATAATTGATGATAAATAAAAAATAATAATTAATAATAAACTGAAAATTATAATTAATAATAAATTCAACATAATAATTAATCATAAATTAAAAATAATAATTAATAATAAATTAAAAAAAAAAATTAATAATTAATTAAACATGATAATTAATATAAAATTAAAAATAATAATTAATCATTAATGTAAAATAATAATTAATAATCAATTAATAATAATAATCAATGATAAATTAAACATAATAATTAAATATCAATTAAATAAATAATTAACAATTAACTAAAAATTAATAATAATTAATAATAAACTAAAATAACTAATTAATAATAAACTAAAAAGAATAAATTATAATAAATTAAAAATAATAATTAATAATAAATTTTAAATAATAATTAATAATGAACTAAAAATAATAATTAATAGTAAATAAAACATAATAAATGATAAATAAAAATCAATAATTAATAATAAACAAAAAATTATAATTTATAATAGATTATAATTAATAAAGAATAAAACATATTAATTACTAATGAACTAACTATAATAATCAATAATAAATTAAAAATAATAATTAATAATAAACTAAAAATAATATTTGTGATAATAAATCAAAAATAATAATTAATAATAAACTATGATAAATAATTAATTATTAACTAAAAATAATAATTAATAATAAATAAAACGTTATAATAACTAATAAATAAAAAATAATAATTAATAATAAACTAAAAATAATAATTAATAATAAATAAAACATAATTATTAATAAAAAATAAAAATAATAATTAATTATGAATTAAACATTATAATTAATGATATATTAAAAATAATAATTAATCATCAATTAAAAATAATAATTTAATGATGAATAAAACGTAATAATAACTCATAAATAAAAATTAATAATAATTTATAATGGACGAAAGATAATAATTATAATATTATTAATATAATTAAAAATAATAATTAATAATCACTTAAAAATAATAATGAATAATACACAAAAAATAATAATCAATAATAAGTAATACATATTACATTATTATAAATTAAAAATAATAATACTGATGAACTAAAAATAAGAATAAATGATAAATTAAAAATTATAATCAATTATATATGAAAAATAATAATTAATAATAAATAAAAAAATAATAATTAATAATAAACTAAAAATATTAATGAATAATAAATTAAAAATAATAATCAATAATAAATTAAAAATAACGATTAATAATAAATTAAAAATAATGATAATAATAAACTAAAATAATAATAATAATAAATTAAAAATTATAATTAATAATAAATTACAAATAATAATTAATAATAAAATCAAAATAATAATTGATAATAAATAAAACCTAATATAAAAAAGAAAATCAAAAATAATAATTAATAATAAATTAAAAATAATCATTAATAATCAAGTAAAAATAATAATCAATAATTTATTAAAAATAATAATGAATAATATAGAAAACTAATAATTTATTATGAATTTAAAATAATAATTAATAATTAATTAAAAATAATAATTACTAATAAACTAAAATACTTATTAATAATAAATTAAACATAATAATTAATGATACATTAAACATAACAATAAATATATAAATAAAAATAATAATTAATAATAAACTAAAAATAATAATTAATAATAAATAAAAACTAATAAGTAATAATATATCAAAAATAATAATTAATGATAAATTATAAAACAAAATTAATAATTAATAAAAAATAATAATCAATAATATATTTAACATCATAATTAAATATAAACTAAAATAATTATTAATAATAAATTAAAAATAATAATTAATAATACATTAAAAATAATTATTAATAATAAAATTAAAATAATAATTAATAATGAATTACAAATAATAATTAAGGAATTGAAAATAATAATTAATTGTAGACTAAAATAATAATTAATAATAAATAAAAAATAATAATTAATGATAAATGAAAAATTATAATTAATAATGAATTTAAAATAATAAGTAATAATAAAAAAATATAATAATCAATAATAAATTAAAAATAACAATTAATAATAAAGTAAAAATAATAATTAATAATAACTTTAATCTAATCATTAATAATAAATTAAAAATAATAATTAATAATAAATTAAAAATTATAATTAATAGTAAATGAAAAATAGTGGTGTATTATAAACTAAAAATAATAATTGATAATAAGTAAAACATAATAATTTATAATGAATTAGAAAGAATAATTAATGATAAACAAAAATTAGTAATAAACAATAAATTAAAAATTATAGTTGATAATTAATTAAAAATAATAATTAATAATAATTTCAAGATAATAATTAATAATTAACTAAAAATAATAATTAATAATCAATTAAAATTATAATTGATAATTAATTAAAAATAATAATTAATAATAAACTAAACATAATAATTAATAATAAATTAAACATGATAATTAATAATAAAATAAAAATAATAATTAATAATAAATTAAAATAATAATTAATAATAAACTAAAAATAATATTAAACTAAAAATAAGAATTAATAATTAACTTAAAATAATAATATATATATATATATATATATATATATATATATATATATATATATATATATATATAGAGAGAGAGAGAGAGAGAGAGAGAGAGAGAGAGAGAATGAACTCCAAATATGATCTGAGGTTAAGATCGGATTCTAACTATGCCTGATGAGATCTCAGTTTATAGTAACTGTTGATCGATAACATCGACATGCCAGTGTCGCAGATTTTGTACATGTCTGTGTAAATAAAATAAAAAAAATTATCATATATAAAGCTCTATTTTGATATTGAGCACTTTTTATAAACCCGGTTAAAATTCTGTGGATTACCACCCTATGGATATTTTTTACCTAGATTATTACCATTATTATATATATATATATATGTGTGTGTGTGTGTGTGTGTGTACACACACACATATATATATATATATATATATATATATATATATATATATATATATATATATATATATGTGTGTACACACACACATATATATGGACGTCAAGCCACTTTAAAAAGTGTTAAAATTATCATTGTTTATTCAGAATTGGCCGAGCGGTTAGCGACGTTGGATTTGAATTGAAAAATACTTGTAATCCAGGGTTTTGAATCGCATGACCGGTAGTGAATAGTCATATCTCTATGCTGATGAGTCCCGGTTTTATACGTACATAGATAATAAACAATAACAAATATTTATATTTGTCGCTCCTCGTAAAAAAGTAGAGCACTGTAATGGTAGCACTAACACAGCATGACGTCACTTGCTTTATAATGCATCGTTCCTTCCCTTAAAAAAGAAGTAGAATGCCTGGACGTCAAGCCGCTTTAAAAGTGTTAAAATTATCATTGTTTATCAGTTATTCAGAATTGGCCGAGCGGTTAGCGACGTTGGATTTGAGTTGAAAAATACTTGTAATCCAGGGTTGCGAATCGCATGATCGGTAGTGAATAGTCATATCTCTATGTTGATGAGTCCAGATTATTAAGAACGAAACGTATACGTACATAGATAATGAACAATAACAAATATATATATATATATATATATATATATATATATATATATATATATATATATATACACACACCAAAGGTTTCACAAAATTGGTAATAATAAGGTTAGCGGTTTTTAATTTACTGTAGTAAATAATGAGTGTTATTTTTTTTACTTGGGTCGGTAGGGAGTTTGTTTTTATTAATAATATTTTTTAATACTTGTTCATCAATTTTATAATTATGATGAAACTGGTTACGGAAGAATAATTTTATAAATGTGTTAAGTGGAGGATACCTGTTTTATATCTGAAGGGGTATTCGCTAAGAAAGTTAAGGGTGCATGGATTTTTTTTAGTAGGTTTTTGATACGTGGATGTGGAGAATTGATTGTGGTTCGTGTCTATGTGAACATCTAAAAAGGGGATTTAATTCATACATGAAATTGAGTACTATATATATTGTTAAATATCTTAATACCATCCACTGGTAATCCAATTCCTTTAACAATCCTTCTGGTCCAATTGTTACTTAACTTCTGAACACATCCAACATGGCTACCAGACTCTTACAGACCCTACCCCTGGTGGCCATTCCTTAAACCAAGGGCAGTAACCCATATGGCATTAACAATCTCCCCCTATTCTTCTTTCCTACTTCTCACACTTTTGTTGGGTTGTGATCACTAATTTTCAAGGGAGGTGATTTGAATGAAAACTAAAGATATATAAAGTAAGTTATTCATTCTGAAAGAATACTTAGAGCTAGATTCAAACTCACCAAATGGCAGGTCGCTTTTTTTTTTGCTTGTATATATATATACAATATAGTTATGTCTATAGGCAGTATATAGAGAGATTATTCAAACAAGAGGAACCCATTGTTTGATAGTCACAATCGTTAAATATCTTAATACCATCCACTGGTAATCCAATTCCTTTAACAGTGCTTCTGGTCCAATTGTTACATAACTTCTGAACCCATCCAAACATGGCTACCAGACTCTTATAGATCATAACCCTGGTGGCTATTCCTAAAATCAAGGGCAGTAACCCATATGACATTAACATATACTATATATATATATTAGAACATACTACAGGGTGGGCCAAAATAAGGGTCCTAACTTTAAATTTGAATAACTTGAATTTGAATAACTTCCACAAAATAAAAGTTAAACTCACCAAACTTTATGTGTGTGTAGACTGACCCTTCCGAGATTTTTTGAAATAAACAAAACAAATTTTAGCCGAAAAACACTTCTTAAAACTTACAAAAACTAAAGTATTGTTTTTTACACTGTTTTGAGTTTTTTAAGCAAAAATAATGTTTTCTAAATGAGGGTACGTTCCTTAGGGCTAATACGGCTCATGCTTGCTTCGGAAGGGGTCCTTTACTTATTCTAAAAAAAAAATTTTTTTAAATCAATAAATAAAAAAGTTATGAATTTTTTAAAATAGGACCCTTATTTTTGCCCACCCTGTACTAATAAACAAAAACTATATATTAGAAGCTTTATACATCAAAACCAAAAAAAAAACAAAATCACTTTTAATACTAGCAGTATAATTCTAAAATGTTCATAATGCCAACTTTAGTTCCATATTAATAATATAATTCATGCCAAAACTATCTATTAATATCAACACCGTGGTCTTTACCCGATTCCCCTGAAGATGGTTCCAGATGGACTCGAAAGTTCTTGAGAAACCAACAATGATGGCAGATTCATCGGCCAATTCCCTACTGAAACAAAGACCCTGATTCGGCTAATGGAAAGGATCCTCACAAAGATATCCAGACATAAGTTGTCGGTTATATTCAACGATATTTGTCTTAAAGAGAAAATACTGCCTAAATTTGGTGAATTTAAATCGTCAACGACTTCCTGGAACAATAGGCGTTTTTCTCCATTGTCTTTTTAAAATTCAGCTTTCTTGTTCATTTGCTTTTGACACCTGAAGATGATTCGATGAAGAGTCGAAAACGTTCGTGAAACCTATGGAACATTTATTAATTGTTTTGCTTTTAATACCATCAGAAAAATTGAGAAAGTAAAAGGTATAATTAAACAGACGAATTCTGTTATTTTTAACAATGTTTGAATATATATATATATATATATATATATATATATATATATATATAAATATATATATATATATATATATAAATATATATATATATATATAAATATATATATATATATATATATATATATATATATATATACATATATATACATATATATACATATATATATATATATATATATATATATACATATATATATATATATATATATATATATATATATATATATGTATATATATGTGTATATATATATATATATATATATATATATATATATATATATATATATATATATATATATATATATGTATATATATGTGTATATATATATATATATATATATATATATATATATATATATATATATATATATATATGCTAACAGAGTTACCCAGCGGGCATCGTTATGTGATAAGCCGAAGCAATTAATTATTTTTACAATCAACAGCTTGAACTGAATATATAAGGTTTGTAAGCGTATCTTGTATAGTTTCTAATTTTTAGCCAGACACGTGCATATACATATGTTTGAATTACCTACTGGGGAGTTTGAATTACCTACTAGACACCATCCTCGAGTGTCCTAGTCTCTCTGTACAAGGGTTTGTCAGGACAACCTGACATGAGGATACTTCACCCTACAAGTACACCCTGACCAAATATTCAAAATAACATGGTATTCGAAGCCCAAATAAGATCCCCTCGACACGGCAATACACTGGCTCATACAAGGAATGGTGCACCTTCTCTAATAATGTTACCTCAAGTAACAGCACTTAGGTGGATACTCCACCAGACTAGATGAATTATTGTCCTGGAATCCGGTAAGACCAAGAGACCACATGAAAGATATTCTATAACATAGTTAACTGGTCAATTGGGTAGAGGAAAATTAATGTTCTTAGCTTGTTTACTGACTGAAAGGTTGTACAATTAAGGGAGAACGTTAATTGAACACTCGGATATCTATGTATCTCATATAGAGATCAAGTGTTAGCCCCAGGAAGGGGCACCCTTGATTTCTGAGTACTTCGAATGAAGTAAAGTGAAACAAAAAAAAGATACACACACACAGCAAACATATTTAAAGAATCTGCTTGTTGAAAATTTGTTGTAAACAGAAAAATGGCAAAAAAACATTTTTTCAGGTTATTTTATATCAGATATTGTAGAGAATCGCTTCCCGGTCATCGGGCTGAGATCTAAGTGTAGTATTTGTGCTGTTCCCCCCTGTATGTAAAAACGTTAGCATCCACCCCCAAATGGAAATCAGTAAGATGCACACACACACAAACACACAAAACGTTTATATATTGTTTATCAGATTCTTTCTGTATATCTGAAGGAGAGTGCGGCGTATTTGGGAATCTTATAAGATTCTTATGAAAGTGTAAATCCCGCAGTAAATATTCAAGATGGCGACCAGAAAAGCAGTTTTGCAGAAAATTAATAAGAAGGATTTTGAACGAAAGTGGTAATTTTTTTTAGAATTAAAAGGTCAAATTATTTTTTGGTCCCCCGATTTATAAAATCGGGAAACCTATGTTTTGAGGCATTTCCGTCCGTCCGTCTGTCCGTCCGTCTGTCCGTCCGTCCTGATTTTTCTCCGCAACCATCCATTGAATTTATCTGAAATTTTGCATTAAGTCGTAACTTTGGTCAGGTTAGAAAATGACATTCTCCGATTTTTGAAAAAAAATCTGGTTAGCCTCCCAGGGGGTCAAAAGGCCCCGAAATGGCAAAAAATGACATTTTTTGCCCCATAACTTTTCATCCATCCATTCAATTTCTCTGAAACTTGGCCAAAATATGGAGGCAAGTGTTCCTAATAGAAAATAAGTATCGTTGATCTTGGAAAAAATCTGGTTCGCGCCCCCAGGGGGTCAAAAGCCCCCATAAAATGGCAAAAAATGACCCTTTTCTCCCATAACGTTTGATCCATACATTCAATTTTTCTGAAATCTGGCCAAAATGTAGAGGCAATTGTTCTGGATATAAAATGAGCATCCTTGACCTCAGAAAAATTCTGGTTCTCGCCTCCAGGGGGTCAAAGGGAGGTAAAAAAATGCCCTAAATTGCCCAAATTTATTGCATTTTACACTCGCCACATCGAGTCACATACAGAGGGGGACCACGGATGCGCGGCTTGTTATTTATTTGCTTAATGAATGTGCAGCAGTGGACAATAAAGTGCCATCTCTGAAAGATGTTATTGCATTTAAAATGAAGTTACTTATTTTGGCAAAAATATAAGTATTCAATAACAAAAAAAACAAATCGTCGTTTTTTTTCTGTATTTTGTTCAGTGCGTTCATTTTAAGCAAACTACAGGCAAAATATAATTAGCTCAAATTTGCAGTCATCATGGGTTATGGATAATAACAGTTTTTCAGAGAATAATTATCGGTAAACGTGTGACTGCTTGTCTTTAGGTAATAAGAAAATCGGTGTATATGCATCGTAGAGCTGAAAATAAAAATTTATCTTTCATTTTGAAGAGTCAAATAAGGGGGAGATAACTCAAAGTTTTCAACCATGGTATGGATTTAAAAACTCTGAATTTGCAAGATATTTTATATTTAACCAGAGATAGGACACTGTAATGGGAACTATTTTCAAACAAATTGCAGAATTTTACCCAGTGTAAAACTTTCATTTATTTCAAAAACTTTATTTCCCTTGTTTCATGTTATTTCTATTCCATTTACGTATTTTTCTATTTTTTCTTCTTCTTCTTTAATAATTAATTCATTTTAATAAATCATTTTATTTTTCATTCGTGCAGAATCCCATAAAGCGTTGTGATTGTTTCATTCCTAAATTATCTTTTTACGTAGACATTGTTTTAACTTTCAATTACATTAATTACAATAACAAAATCCATTTTAAGATAAACCGTGATTGAAAACTTTGAATCATCTCCCCCTTATTTGACTCTTTAAAATTAAAGATTATAAATTTTTTTTCGGCCGTACGATACATAAGCAACAGAAAATCTATTGTAATTTGTTTTTATTTAATAAAAATGAATATGTACTCTTTTTCTCCCATTGATGAACTGCATAAGAAGTGTTTTTGGGAAAATGTGTCTTATTAAATTTTCTTAACGATGTCGATGGGTCGAGTGAGAGAAGATATCCGTTACTGGGTAAGTTCTCCTTCAATTCCTTTAAATTTTGAGCAGAAAAATCGATTGAAAATAAATCTTTATGAAACTTTATTTTAAAAATCGAGCACAAATTTAAGGCGGGGTGAAACTGATTTTACTTTATATATTAGCTATAGACAACAAAACAAAAGTTACGTTATATATAAATAGATGGCAAATGGAAAAATAACTTTTACCTGGGAAGGCAACAACGATGATACTGAAAATGATAAGTGTTCGCATCATGATTAAATTCCAATGTTGATATGAGTTCAAGTCGCAAACATGACGCATATATATATATATTATACGCTTGAGACACGTCAGCTTTTCTGAGCAAATCGCTGAATGCTATCAGAATAATAAGTAAACAAACATACATACATTCTACGTCGGAATAATCTTATCCAAATAATCATAAACAAATAGACGCAGTGTAAATGCACAAACGTGCGTGAATATCGCAATATGTGTTAGGGTTGCAATGATTCACTGATACATCAATGTATTGCGATATTTTACAGGTTGTCAACGCGCCAACACAACATTTCCTTTCGTGATATGAAAGATCTTTGAAAACTCTTTTCTGTAAAAGAAGTTTGATGACATATTTTTATAAATTAAAGCCAGACATCATGGCTATTCACTGCAAATACGCAAAACGTAAAAGACATATTTTGATGAAACCCTATTGAAAACAAAGGTTAACATTTCAAAAACATAATTCTATGGCCTTTCTTTAAAGAAATCTTGTATCATATATATATATATATATATATATATATATATATATATATATATATATATTTAACATAGTTCACCCCAAATAAGGCAGGCCACTGTAGACGTAAAGGGCTACGGAGAAAAAAGGGTGACGGTTGGGGGGGGGGGGTCAACCTAAATTAGGAGCTGCGCAGCGAGATGTCTGTTTACATTAGTTTTAAATTTCTGCATGTCAGTAACGTCAGGAAAGCAGGGAGCAGGGAGGGAGTTTCAGAGTCCAGCAGCCTGAGGAAAGAAGCTTTTGAAGTAGAAAGCTCTTCGCCATCTGAGGCCTCCACAGTGAATGGATGGGATTTGGCAGATTGTCGGGTTGGTCGAGTGAATTTATATCGTGGGAGGGCACCAGAGCAGCATGCTCATCAGAGCACAATCCATTAAAGTACTTGTAAAACAGGCACAAGGAAGCAACATTGCGGCGATGGGACAGGGGCTGGAGCTTGGTGGATAGTGAAGGACCTATTAAGTTGGCGACTCTTTTTTCGACCTTGTCTAAGAGGGAGAGACTAGTGGATGATGCCCCAGCCCAGATGTGGCAACAATACTCCATACATGGGTGGATGGTGGCTTTGTATAGATATAGGATAATGTCAGGTGTGAGAAGTTTACTAGCACGGTAGAGGGAGCCCACCTTCTTTGCAGCAGCCCTGGCAATGTCTTCAATGTATTTATTCCAATTCATGTTATCTGTGAAAGTTAGGCCGAGGAGCTTGAATGATGAACTCTCAGACAGGGTGCTATTTGCCATGACAATATATATATATATATATATATATATATATATATATATATATATATATATATATATTGAAAAATGCCATCCAGCATTGCTGAATTTAAATCGTCATGGAACAATGCGAAAAACGTTCTCTGTGCGTTTCTCCGCTGTCTTTTTAAAAATTCTGTTCTCTCTTCAGCTTTTTTTTTCATTTGCTTTTGACATCTGAGGATGATTCGACGAAGAATCGAAAACGTTCGTGAAACCTGCGAAACCTATGGAACATTTATTAATTTTTTTGATTTTAATACAAAAAAGACCATTAGAAAAATTGAAAAAATACAAAAAAGGTATAATTAAACAGACGAATTCTGTTATTTTTAACAATGTTTGCATAAATAAGAAAATGCTGCCTAAATACACACAATATAAAATTAAATAAACATTGATGGTGAAGTCGACACTAATTAATTCATGTTTCAAGGCATATGCATTGAAACACAAATTAATTAGTGTCGACTGTACCGCCAATGTTTATTTGATTTTATAAAAGCTACCCTGTATTCAGCACTTTTGAAAATATATTGGTTTTGTGTTCATTTTCTCTATATACTTGAACTATATATATATATATATATATATATATATATATATATATAATTATTTCATGTATCCACATAAAATGTTATAAGGAGATATACTTTTTTATGTATCAATTTTCAGTATTTACTTCAACAGTGCTCGATACGTAAGTAGAGCTAGGTAGTAAGCTATGAAAATATATTTATGGCAATTAAGCCATATATATATATATATATATATATATATATATATATATATATATACTTCCACCTCCAAAATGTATATTGCCACTGAGATGATGGAGGATACTGTGCATTAGAGGCCAGATTTATAGATTTATAGGGGCATCCTAAGTAGGGAGTTGTTCAGCGAGATGTTTGTTTACATTACTATTAATTTCGGCATTTTTATACAGGCAAGGAAACAATGAGCAGGGATGGAATTCGAAAGGCGAGCAGATCAGGGACAAAGGGCCCAAGAGATAGGCGGGAGGTACCTTGCCCTCTGGGCATGACAGGAAGTTTGGTTTACAGACAGAGCTGGAAATCAATTCGAACTGGGTGCCTCTCCAGACAGGATGCGTCTATTTGGGGTTCTTGGCTAAAAGACTCTATTGATGGGACTCAGATTGTGTGTGGCTGCGATAAGAGATCTCATTTTGCAAGTCTGCCATTCAACCTAGGAACATGAGTTTCATTTGTAACCTTTAACAAATAAATCTATCATTTGTTTATAACCTGGAGTTGTGATTCTCATTTTCATGAGAATTCTTTGTTGCAGCACTGACGAGATCGCACACTATTTTTGGACCAACGCAGCGAGTGAGGACGATTGCGGCCAGTGCAGTAGATGCACGCATACAGGTTCACGCACTGCCAAACAGGAAGCTGAGGTTTGGGGACATGTTTTTATCAAGCAGATGCAAAAGAGAATCAGGATGTAGTTGGTGACAA
>OY744528.1:136492990-136650490 GCA_963556195.1 Sepiola atlantica | reverse complement strand
CTTGATGGTGGTGGAGGCGGTGATGAAGGCAGTTTCTAATAATCTTCGCCGAGATTTGTTGTGGATATATTTAGTGATTTTGGCTTGTTCAAATTTGAACGCATGACCATGTTCTAGTGCATGGGAGAAAAGTGCACTAAGAGGGTTGTTGTTTTTTATGTCCCTTTTGTGTTCATTTAATCGTTTCTTTAATTCACGACATCCCCATGCGTCCCATTGTATCAAGCATAGGTAGCACCACACACAAAATCGCACGGGCCATAGCTAACATCCTCACTCCACTAATGGGTACCATCAGTCCTTCCCACATCAAAAATTCAGGCGACCTTCTTAGCAGAATAAAAAACATCAACGTAGAAAATAAAAATATACATAGCCTAGATGTAACTTCGCTCTACACTAACGTACCTGTTAAAAAATGCCTAAACTTACTTCACACACATATAAAGAAAATAAAAACCGACCTACCTTTTCCCCCCAACACTCTTATAGAAATAATTAGACTCATCACTGACATAACATATTTCCAATTTAACGAAGTATTCTATAAACAAAAATTTGGACTCCCTATGGGCAACCCCCTTAGCGGTGTATTGGCCTGCCTCTTTTTAGAATTCTTAGAATCCGGTCCTTTCAAATATAGACTACCCCCTAACATCGAATACAAGAAAAAAATTACAGCAAAAAATTTTGTATGAAATAAAAAAAATAAGTGATTCAAATAAGTGTTTAAATTAAAAAGTTAATCAAGTATGTGTTTTTTTTTGCTGATTATTATTGTTGCTTTCGTTAGGGGGTTGGGCATGCTCGTTTGCAGACATCAAAAATTAAATTATCAAGTTTAGATGTCGTCTGCTTATTCATTTCAATCAGTTATTCATTTTATCAGTTTCATTGACTAACCGCTTTGAGACTTTCCGTCATTTTACGTAAAACGCCGGAAAGCACCGACGCCGATGGACTTTTAGAGCAGGTCCTAATCTAACAAAGTACCTATTTTTTTTTTCTTGATAATCCCTTTCTCTTTTTCTTACTTACATCATTCGATTCCTACGACTGTGTCTAAAATTGCGAAAGTTTGAGGCTGAAGCAACACGCCTACCATTTTGAGTCTTAAGACCCTTCAAAGAAATTGTAATTCAGGGAATCTTGTTTAATTGTTAATTATTGTTCAAAATTTCATCCAAATTAGAAACATATGAGATTCCAAATGGAAATTGTGTCACATAATAGATATATGACGTCACCAAAATGACCCTATGTAATTACTTAATTCAAAAAAGTCATTTAAGCATTAATATTTTTAATCACTTAAAATCATACCTTGTTGCTGACTGCTGGCATCCTGTGTGTGTGTTGTCATCTTCCTCCAAGGACTGAGATCAATTCTGTTTAGCTGCAATCAAAAGTCATCTGACATGCTTTCTAAATATAATTATTCAATGAATTGAACAACACGTCCTTAGAAGAATTATGGATTTATTCAGTTGGTGATCGTCTGATAGCTGAAAAGTCAAAAAGAGGAGGGAGAGTTACTTGTCTCATTCAACCTCCCACTAAGACTGACTATCTTCTCCCAGAAATTCCCTAAATCTGAGAACAGGTGACGTCATGTCTGACCCCCACGATTTAACAGATTCAATCCGTTGACTCATTGTCTAAAATATTTCCTTTTTTCTAACAGTCCTTGCCATATATCTCTCAGCAATATATACTAACTAATATATCTCAGTCATAGCTACTAGTAGATGTACCTCCTCAGTATTTAACATTCCTTCCTTTCTTATATGAAAAATATTTGTGGATATTTTGGCTTTACACCCCATTGATCAAGGCAAAGGTTGCACCCTCAACGTCCAGAGAACTCAGCCGTTTTTTCCTTATAATTCATCGTTCCAAACAACTTTAAAAGCGTTCACGTGATACCTCTCAAGATGAAAGATACTGTATCTTGAATCCATGCCTGCCCCTTCAGAACGCTCGGAATTGTCCAACAATTCACATCCTTTGGAAGAAGCACATGGGAATGCTATGTAACGACTCTAACTGAAAAACAGTTTCTTCAAGACAACGATGATTAAACTTACTTTCTATACTCTATGCGACCCTTTTATCATTCTAGCATATCTACTCACTTAATTCTCATTAAAAAGTCACTAATTTGTAATTAAATTAGCCCCACCCTTTCTTCTTCTCTACCCCCCTCTCTTTCACAGACGTGATGTCACTAGTCTCAGTCTTTTCTATAAGTATTATTATGGCATGTGTTCTTCAGAATTGTCTGATATATTCCCTGCTTATTTTGTTCCAGCTCGTTTGACTCGTTGGTCTAGTGGTCTCCATCAATTTGTTGTTTTGATACCTCATTGGAATACAGCTTCCTATTCCAGTAGCTTCTTTCCAAGAACTGCAGGATTGTGGAACTCTCTTCCTGCTGACTGTTTGCCTCCAACCTATAGCCATGGTTTTTTTTTTCAAGACTAAGGCCAATAGGCATCTCCTATCTTTGTGATAATCATATTTCGTTCTTGTTAGTTCCTTACATCAAGTGGCTTCATGCCTTATCTGGAGCTATTTCCATAAAGAAAAGAAATGAATGAAAATTAAGTTCTAAACATTTTAATTTATCTTTTTATTTGACCAGTTTCAATCCTTAATCCGCAAACAAGTATAGAATGAATGTACCTTACATATCTGTTAATCTAACCCGAGTAGACTCTTTGTGGCTAAGTTTTGGAAGGCAGAACGGAAAGAAGATGTATGAAATGGCAACAACATCAGGCGTGTTCTGTGTTATTATAGCTGACTGCAACGAACAAGCATTTATGTAAAAAACGGTCAGAGCTGAATCAGAGATTACTTGACCCGCACCCAATTGAATGTGGATGCGGCAGTCAGCTTGATGGGATGCAGCATCATGCGAGCTTTGATGATCTCTCCATTGATTATCCTCGGCTCTTCAACTCCACGACAAGAGTCCTCCACCGAATTCTCTCTCGCAGTGAAAACTCCTTCCGAAAAACCAAATCTGTCCACTTGAGATTTCTTGCCCTGTGTTCATCTCTGGCAGTACTTTCTAAGGCTTTCTTCAACAGACACAGTCTTTGGTTGGCAGACAGAATATCTCTAACAAGTCTGACTGCCTTTCGAATGAAGCATTCTTGACTGGTTGATAGTGTGGACACAAAATTTTGCAAATTCCAAATCCTTTTCTGAGGACATCATATATGACAACAATTCGTTCCCTCTTGGGTTAAAGTTTTGTTAATACTGAGCTAATTTTGTGGTGACCATTCATGCAGTTTTGTTGGGATGGAATTTGTGTCACATTCATTAGATTGAAGTTGTCTCTGTTGAAGAATGAGAAACATGTATGTCAAACACGCTTTCAGTAGACAAATTGGCTGAAGGAACAACGTCCTCAGGTTGTATAAGTAAAGGAGTTATCTACTCCTGTGTTAAGATAGTAAACGGGAGTTATCTGCCCATGGTATAGAAAGTACCATGAGTTATCTGCTCCTTATTACTATATAAGAAACTGTGGAGGCAGCCATTTGCAATTCAGTAGTGAACAGTGACAAATGTTGGAAGGGACATCTTCCATATTTTACATGGCGCTATGAACAAGATTAAAAATACTGTAAAGCGTGGAATTTTTTTTTAAGCACTACATCAGACATTGAACTTACCGACTACCAGCCACCATGGAGCAAGAAGGGGTGCGATTAATGAAACAACTTATCGAACTGCAAAAAGAAAATATTGAGCTCCGAAAAGAAATGCTTTGCCGTCATTCCGATATGTTGTGGGTTAAAAGACTAGAACGATTAGGATTAAATACCACGGATGTAGAGTGGGCATTGTTTTTGGACACATAGGCCCAATACAAGGATGTATTTGGATTGGAAGACCCAGCCGCAATCCAGAATGAACTATGGGAGACAGGCACACTAGAAACGAATAGGCTACTCTTCGAACTAGTAGGGCCAGACACGCTCAACTCTGTCACAGAGGAGTACATTTTACATCAGATACGACTAGTGGCAGTAAGAGGATTACACAAAGAAGTCCATTGACAGAAATTCCACTCCATGAGGCAGAAATAGGGTGAGTCGATAACGCATTTTTTATCGAGATTATGTAGCCACGCTAAATTTTGCGTGGTTCGATGTCAAAATGAACAGACTTGCAGGCAGCAAATAGACTACTCAGACGACATGGTCGCCGGACAAATGATAGCAGGACTTAGCAACGTAGAACACCAAAATGACACTTTGGACCAGAAGTTCACACGGTTGGTCTGTCTGGAGACAACAGACAAGTCAACCCCTCACTTCTACAACGCCACACTCCTTCTTACATTATCCAACGTGCAAATGTCAAATCAGGAACAGCACTACCAGGGAACCAAGGGCCACGATACATCAAACCTTGCAATGGATGTGGAGAGACTTCTCACCCTAGAGGGTCAATGAACCGGAAGGATTGTCTGACAGTATGCTCTAAACTTGTGGGGTCCAAAACGGAAGCCACGATCAAAATTTCAAGAAGTGGGAAGTCATTCATGTTCACCAACAGTGCTCCGGATAGTTGTTCTGCTCGCAAGGACAGCAGGTACAACAAAACACAACCAATCAACATGCCTCACCTTGAGTGGCATGGGGAACAATTTCAGGTGAGTGCCTGAGAGCTATCCCCCTTGGTGACAGTGGAAGTCACCATGATGCCTGGAACTCATGCAAAATTTGAACGTATGCCAAAGCAACCGGTGAGCCAGCATGGTCATCGCATCCCAGCCTTTTCAGACACAAGGGCGCAGACTAGTTCGAGTGGACCTGAGATTCAGAAATTCCTTGGGTACCCAGATGGGTACCTCGTGTCAACTGCCCATCAGTTATGGGGCATAACAGACAACCGATTACAGATCAGAGATGTTTTGTTTCTATGCATAAAAGTTGGAACAAAAAGGACACGACAGGCAGTATATGTATCAGACAATACATCAGAATTTTATTTGTCACAAACTGCCTTGAAGGATCTGGATTTGTTACCTTACAATTTCCCAACTTCATTGTCGCAGAATAGCTCATTAAGGAACATAAAAGAAATTACCCCATGTGGATGCCCGCGCAGAATGTCTGTTCCAATGAAATCAGAAACCATCCCATTCAAACCAACAGAAGCCAACAGACACGTACTCGAACAATGGTTAGTGGAACATTTTAAGTCAAGCGCATTTAACACATGCCCACATCAACCTCTGCAAACAATGGAAGGTAAACCCTTAGAAATAAAATTCGTCCCGGGGGTAACACCGACAGCAATTCACACACCGATACTCATTCCTTATAACTAGAATAAGAAAGTGAAGAAGGACCTGGACAGCGACGTCACGCTGGGAATAATAGAACCGGTACTGGTAGGCATATCTACTACCTGGCGTACAAGGATGGTGGTCACGCCGAAAAAGGATGGTTTTTTCCGTAAAATCCACCCAGTTATGGATGGCCCACATTATGCCACTCCAGGGACTTCATATCTGTTCACAAATCCTGAACCCCCACAGGAATGACCCACTGAGGAAGCAATGGATGTCGAACGGAACATCAATGTCAGCCCACTCAGTGAGCCTGAGGAAGAAGAAATGGCAATTGATGATACCACAAGGGTGTTGGAGAGCAACACAGGAAGATATACACACCTGGTCAGTCCCCCACCATTGAGACAACCGTCATGTCACAGAAACAGAGAGCCAAGAAACTTGTGTCCCCACAAATGCGTGGAAAATCGCACGGGTGCTCTGGTGCATACCAAGATGACTACGGCAATTCATCCCGTGATCACGAGGGGGGGGGTATGTATAGTTAAATGAGTTATCTACTCCTGTGTTGAGATTGTAAACGGAAGTTATCTGCCCATGGTACAGGAAGTACCATGAGTTATCTGCTCCTTATTACTATATAAGAAACTGTGGAGGCAGCCATTGGGAATTCAGTTAGTGACAGACGTTGGAAGCGACATTTTCCATAGTTTACACAGGTTTCCGAGTCACAGTGGGTGGGTTGGTAATTGTAGATGAGGGAGAGAGGATTTTCATTTACTTGTTGAACTTCACCGTTTTCTTTTTGGTAGGATTGAATTTAGAAGGAGAGGGGGTGATGAGAGTATATGGTGATACCTGCAATGTTGTTGATGTTCATTGGGGAGACAAGTCCACATAGTCTGGATCGAGGGTTAACGTGTGTGTATGGGGATGGGATGAGGATGTTTTTGCTTGGTTCCTCAATTTCCTCTTTTGGAATCAGCTTTTCAATCGATATATTCCAATCGGTACTACATCTTGAAATTTATTCATGCAAATCCAGTGCCTTCAACTGTAAGTCTTTGTTGATTTTGATTTGGTGTTTCTCTTGGCCTTGATGACATTTCTTCTAAGTGGACTTTGAAACAATAAGCTGACTCGCTGACTTGCTAAAGGTGAACATGGCGGTGAACATGGCAGCATTCGTGAAGTTTTCCTATTGGTCTTGTGTATTTGTGCAAGGTCGGCTCTCATTTCTTGTACAATGCTTCAAATTGTTGACCAATAAAGAGTGGTCAGTATCACAATCAGTGCTATGATGTGAAAATGCTTGACACATCTGGTGAGGGTTAGGTCAGACTGATGCCAATGTTTGAACTGAGAGTGTCTTCAGGAAATTCAATGCTGAAGTTTTGTGTAGAAAAAGGTCTGGCTAATGCAAAACCTATGATGACAGCAGAACTCTAGCAGGTGCTGGCCATTCTTATTCATTTTTCCAGTGCTGAACTGACACATTGTTCCAGTGTCAGCACAGGAGTTGCCAGAACGTTGCTGTACACAGCCTTGGACTGCCTTAAGGATTCTAGGTTAATTTTCCTCATAGTTAATTTCAAAAGACTTTCCTATGAATGGTTATGGCCGCAAAGCGCCAGAGGTTTGAAATGAGTTTTCCTTCTCTTTGACGCGACTGGTAAGCACCATCTACCCAAAAGCATTTGTTTTCAGGCACCAGGTAATCGGCCTTCATTCCTTCTATCAATAATGGCATCTGCCGAGCTTATATCTAAATCGCATAAGCAGGTGAAAAACTGAACAATTGTCAGAAGCTGTTGGAGATGCTCACCATGAGGGGAATTTTAGAGACAATGGGAGTTTGTCCTAATTGTCATTATTCAGCTACGGCAATCTTCAAACCGAGTATATATGGTTAAGTATATGAGAAGGAATTCCTATAGAGTCTTGTGTTACCAGTTGGAAAATTTGCTATTTGCCCTAAAATTTCATTTCAAGATTTTTGTAAACTTCTTGTGCTGCTAACTAAATACACGGCTACCATGTCTGGGTGACGTGTGTTGCAAACTTGCAGAAATAGTCACCGCATTTGCAGTAGATGACTGCCATCTCTTATCATTACCTGGTTAGGGTTAGGGTTAGGGTTAGGGTTAGGGTTAGGGTCAATTCTGATTTTGCGCCTGCCATGTTCTCTAGTAACTGTTCTCGCTTGTAGATACACACTGTATCCGTCTGTGTCATGATAAGACATGGTTAGAGACTGGCGTGAATAATAGGATGCATGAAACTCACCGATTCTCTTGGATTCACCATTGTGACACCTGAGGACAGTGTCTCAGGATTATTTAGGTTCATAGTCAATCAGGATGGACACTTCTACTTTGAACTAAAAAAAAAACTGAAAATAAAATATTGCCCAGTTTGGATAGTTTTTAGTTTTATCCTTCCCCTCCTCCTACTACTACTATGACGACATCATCGTAGTTGTCCTCATCATCAGATTTATTTTTAACAGGCCTTTGATTAGTCCTCTATTAGTCCTTTATCAAATGGAATATACATCTGAAGAGAGCATAATGGATAAACGATAAATGCTCGAAACACGTTATGAAATTATATTTTTTTTAAAATTAAAATGTTAAAATTATAAGATAATAAATAATTATTGGAAAAGTTTTTTTTACTAGCGTTGGTAACCACAATTCTTTAAATATACTTTTTTTCTCTCGCTGGAACTGCACTGATGCTACACAACCCCCTTCTCTCTCTCTCTCTCTCTCTCTCTATATATATATATATATATATATATATATATATATATACACACACTAGCGATATTCACTCAGCATTATCCGTGGGAAAATATATTACTGGTCGGAAAATTTCTTAGGAACAATAATTTTTAATATCGTTATGTTTACATTTTTTGCCCTGAAAGAAAAGTTAAAAATAACATTTCCAATATGAGGTCAAGTAATAAAAAAAACTGTCAGCGTGGTGGTGCTTTTTCTTTTTAGAAAAAAACAACTTGTTTACGTTGCCTTTCTTAACTTTTCTGTAAAATGGAAAATTGCTTTAGTGAATCGAAACAAATTCTTTTTTCTTTAATTATTTTTAATCTTAAAAATAGCAATAATAATAATCATTTAAACGTTAAAACCTTTTTTAATACACCCTTCCCCAATATATTATGTGTTAAATTTTATTTTTGTTTTATGAAACAAAGAAAATCTATTTCAAATAAACTAATTTTGTTTCTTTACGTCCTAGTATATTTCAGTTATTTTATGGACCTAACTGATAATTGTACCTAGTGACTCCAGATGGAATCGCAAGAATAATTCAATGGTGTCTTTAGATTCCTTGAAAAATTTAACCCTTATTGCAACTAATTTGAATGTTCTGTTACCATATTGATTTCTATAACACACAAACATTGACTTATATATATTGTTGAATATAAGAGAAAACTCGTGTCTAGATATCCTTTGGTAGATCCTTTCAATAGTTCGAATTAGGATCTTAGTTTCGGAGGGGAATTGGCTGATGAATTTGCCATAATTTGCATCTGTCTTCCAAGTACTTTCAGACCCATCTGGGTCCATCTTCAGGGAGAATGAGGTTAATCAGGTCTAGACCATGTGCTAGTATTTATAGAAGGTGTTTGGCGGGAATTATGTACTAAGTACGAAACTATATTGGAGCTATAAACATTTTAGAATATTATTACTGATATTAAAGTTAATTCTATTGATTAGGGTTTTTTTGGTTTTTATATATAGGGCTTCTAATATATGGAGTTTTTGTTTGTTAGTACTATATTCTAAGATTTTGGTATTTTCTACTAAGAGTTTTCTGAATTCTGATCGGGGGCAGGAGTGGTTGTTAGTTAAGTGTTGGGCTATGGCGCTAGTTTCAGACAAATGCATCATCAATCTCCTCGACAAAGTCGTGGTAGTCAAACCTATGTATATGTTTTTTCTTGGTTGTCGGAGACACAGTCTCCCAAAGGACATTTAAACTCATAAACAAGGTTTGTCTTATCCAAGAGAATTCCGAGGGTTTTGGAAATAAATTTTTTAAAAATTGAGATTTTAAAACGTACAAAGTTGTGAAAAACGGACTATGGTAAAAGACGAACAAGACTGATCCCCCATCTTAAAATCTCAATTTTAAAAAATTTCTTTCCAAAACCCCCGGAATTCTCTCGCGACATGATAGGTAATTGTAAACAGAAGAATTTTAAAAAATTGAGATGGTCAAAAAGAGGGGGATCAGTCTACGTTGAATTTACATTGAAAACTGATCCCCCGTCTTAAAATCTCAATTTTTTGAAATTTCTTTCCAAAAACCCCGAAATTCTCTACTGACATGATAGGTAATTGTACACCGAAAAAGATTTTTTTTTTAATTGAGATGGTCAAAAAGCGGGGGATCAGTCTACGTTGAATTAACATTGGAAACTGATCCCCCTCCTAAAATGTAAAATATTTGAATTTTTTTTCCAAAAACCCCAGAATTCTCTAGCAGCTTGATAGATAAGTGTACACCGACAAAAGAAAAAAAAATGGTCAGTAAAAAGTTGTGAAAAACGGACAGTGGACAAAGACGAACATGTGCCTAGTTTATTTAGATATTTCATACATTTTTATTCTTTAAAAAGCGTTTTTAATAGAATGAGCATAAAAAAATATTTCAAATTATCCATTCATCGTGTTTAGTAAACACAAATACTTAATCAAGGGAAGTAATTCTACGCATTCTACAAAAAAGTAAAGGGTTTTCTCCCCTTATAATGGCCACTTATTTAGATTCAATTTTTATGTTTGAAAAAAGCCAAATGGAACACAGGTTATAATGCAGGAGAAAAACAAAATACAAGAGATTTGACCGCTTTCGTTCGTATTATCGAACGTCTCCAGAAAAAGTGAAGATTTGGAAACAATTTTATTTTATTTTGAAGGGACACAATGGGAGAAAGAAAAGATGATTCGATTGGACCATATGAGAAGACCATTAGCTACATTGAAATATGATTTGACAATTTCAATGTAGCTAAGGGTCTTCTCATATGGTCCAATCGGATCATCTTTTTCTTCTCCCATTGTGTGCCTTCAAAATAAAATAAAATTGTTTCCAAATCTTCACTTTTTCTGGAGACGTTCGATAATACGAACGAAACCGGTTAAATCTCTTGTTTTTCTCCTGCATTCTAACCTGTTTTCCGTTTGTCTTTTTTCAAACATTTTGTCTACCACGGCATTTCATTTTCATGACTTATCGTGTACCTTACCCCATACAATTTTTATGTACATTTACTCTCCATATCAATACAATCGTGTTACCACTTCGCGAGTGTCCGTATGTGCTCGTGTTTTTCACCTCCTACTTAACTTTTTATTTATTTATTATTTAGCGATTATTTATTGAAATCAAACCTGCAATGGTATAAAATATAATGAATTCTTTGAAATCATAATTAAAAACGGTATTTAATTAATAAATAAAATCCACCAGAATGCATTTCGATTTATTCGTAAAAAATTCAGCCATTTCACACTTTTGTTAATAACCGATAACAGACTGGATTACTTAGTGACCCTTTGCAGTTTGAACTAAATTTGGGAGCATTTAAACTGTTGAATAGACAATTTCTTACTTTAAAATAAAATATCAGTAAATCTTCATGTATTAACACATCACCCAATAAGACAAGTAGATGGTGCCACTAAAAAAGATCCATATGATTTTCATAAAGTACTAACCTACTAATGGTATACATGGACGGCGGCACCGGTGGGGCAGGAGGGGGGGGGCCAAGCCCCCCCCCCCACCCCCACTTTTTGACTTGGCCCCTCCACTTTACGGTCATCAATAATGACGTTATATATGCATGTGTTTAACCGCCCCCCCCACACTTTTATAACTGTGTATATGTATATGTAAAAAGTTGAGCCCAATCAGATTATTAGCTTACAAATTACAGTTATTTAAGTGAAGCTGGGGCAGATCAATAGATCGATGAGACGAACGGGCATTGAAGGAAAGTGCTAGCCTGTTTAGTTACCCCTTTTCTTTCTAGGTTCGTTCGGCTTACTCTCTCCTCTTCTTTCCTCTTCTTTTTCTTTCTTTCTTTCTTCTTGAATAGGGGATCATCTTGCGGGCAAGTTGCTCGTAAAAATAAGTTATAACAGATGTGGCCAAAGTGTGAACTCTCAAGAAAAGTGTTCACACATGTTTTGAACAAGTGGGTGCAAAATAAACTTTTATAAAACCAGGGAATTATTGGAGAAAAATCAGTTTTCTTGGCGACAACGGAATAACTCGCCCCGCTATCAATGAAGACAGCAAAAACAACAAAAACATCCGACTTGAAGTGCGAACCCCAGATTCACTTTTAAGCACGCCTGCTGTCTTCCCCACAATAACATGCTTAACCAAGAAAACACACACGCATACTAAACTTTAAAGACAAAGTTAACGCTCGTGTCATTACAAACATTTTTATCCTGCACAAACTTTGTTATATTTTACATTTTTGTAAAATTGTTTATATATAAAGTTTTATTCTTTTACTTTACAGTTTCTTTTTTTATTAACAATATTATATTGTTAAAAGTTAGTACTCGCTAACTGGTGATCCTTGTTATCGAATCGGTCTCAATTTATCTACACAAAATCAATTGTTTAGTGTGGTGGCTTGGTAGTCCCTAAAGACGCGACCGTCGTTTAAAATACCAGACCCCAAACAGGGAATCAAAGTTACTCCACAAAGCTACTGTTGCAGATTTTCAAAACAATTAAGAAATCTGAATTTCGTGTGTTGATATTAGCACCGCTTTCTGACGGGGAAAAATACTGTTCAAGCAAAGCAATGGCTTCATAAGTTTGATTCGGACTCTGCTCTGTCGAAAACAATGGTTAAGAGGTGATATGCTGACTTTAAACGCTACCATACAGACACAAATGATGCTGCACTTTTTTCTTCATTTGTGGCCGTTTTGTGCGATCTCTTCCTTCAAATGCATCAATAATGCTATATAATATTCGTTCTGATGCTTCTTCAGTTCTCGATGTAATCAAGGAACAAAATATCTTGTGCATCCCAAAATATGGAGGCCAAAACCTTACCTGCTGATGTTTGTGTCTTTGGTCGTTTGGATGGCTTTCATCTGCTGCTGTCCACTCAGCTGACTGCCGATTTGACTCTGGAGTGAAGTGGTGGGTCCATGTTTCATTCCGTAATTCTACAGAATGCGACAACTAGATGCACGGTCCCAGAATTAACTAAGGAAAATGATGACAACATTAGGTAACCAAAAGCGAAAAAAAACAAAAACATCTGTGACGTCACCGGAAAGAACAACAAAATGGTCGGTCAGAAAACAATACATTTTTTTCTTCTGCCTATCTTTCTCTCGTTTATCTGGTTTGCTCTGGATGCTTTTTGGTTTTTGAAAGGCATCCTCCTTTGTGGTAGTAATTTAGGGTTAGGGTTAGGATTAGGGTTATGAATAGAAATCTAAACAAAAAAATTGATAGAACTCAATCAGAATGGCGAGAAGTAGATCGATTGCCAGGATGAATCATAGAGAGGGTTACACTCATGATACAGGCTGACTGTTGCCATTTTTTTTTGGGGGGGGGGGGTTGATGGAATGAAGTTATTTTTTTTTTCTAATTTCAATTTACTTTATATTATGTATATTAGGCGAGTGAAGAGAGATAGGTTTTAAAAGAAAAGATTTCCATGGATGATTGTGGCATTTTTTTTCTCGTTCTGTCCGTTGTTTGTCTGTCGAATTTGCCGATACATTTTGAGGAAAGCGTTATTGTAAACTGCACCTTGTTTTCAGAAGAACACTGCAAAAGAAAAGATGCAGTAAGAATTCGGGGAGGAATTCAAACAAACCAAAGTTAAACAAAGTGAAAAATATAAACAGGAAGAAAAAAATAATCGATTATAGATTCTGCAATCGGCCAAATCATTTTTACAGCTTCACAGACTGGCATAACGAGAATTAGGTCTGTGATCGCGTTCTCTCCTCGGATCGAGTGAATAATTTTATTGGTGTGATGGATGCAGGTTGCTGAATGTTGGAGTGGCAAGGTGCTAACACTCCATGAGTGATCTTAGCATAGAAAAATAAAGAAATATGAAAGTATAAAATCGTGAAATTTTGATGCTGTAATTTTTTTGGAAGGGGCAGACATAAATGGGGTGAATAAGATATGACAGAGTTAATTTTTTTTTCTAATTTCAATTTATTTTATATTATGGATATTAAGCGAGTGAAGAGAGATAGGTTTTGAAAGAAAAGATTTCCATGGATGATTGTGGCATTTTTTTTTCTCGTTCTGTCCATTGTTTGTCTGTATGCAGAGTGGATAATTTTATTGGTGTGATGGATTCAGGTTGCTGAGCGTTGGAGTGGCAAGATGCTAACACTCCATGAGTGATAGGTCATAGATAATGATTTTTCATGGACCTTAGTATAGAAGAATAAAGAAATATGGAAGTATAAAATTGTGAAATTTTGATGCCAAATAGATTGACTTGTTTTCGAAGAATTGAAAAAAGGTGGGGGTGAGGTACCCTGGCAATTCATGCATTGGAAAGTGTTTTGGGAGATCAGAGAGAGTTTTCCATGCGTTGACTGTGGTCATAAGATACGACCACATGCACCCACCCCTGATCCACAGATTGCACCCACTTGGTGTTTGGTTGGGCATCGGACAGTGTACAAGTGAGGCTTGATTAGTAATAGCATATGTATAGATGTGTAATCTATTGAGAGGATATGCTCTTTATATTTTAATTGATTAAAAAATTGTTAAAACTAAAAGAAGAAAAAAAAAAGGAAAAGATAAATATTTTGTTTGCTTGTCATAAACTTATTTTGTGGAGAGAGTGTGTGGGGTTGTCCATGAACTGGGACTAATAATTAATTAATCACTATAGAAAAGAAAGGTTACAGAATACTGTTGTGGACAGTTTCGGCCAAGCGTGTCCGGTCATGGAGATGGTGACTGTCTGATTTTCATTTTTCTGAAATGCGTATGTGGGAGTGCTATTTTAAAAAGAGAAATATCAGTCAAATTAAATAATTTATTTATGTAAAAAAAGTTAGTATATGCTGCTGTCACCAGTCTGAAAAAAATGCATTGTTTGGGGCCGGTGGTAAGAGTAGTGGCCATGAATTTTTTTTTGAATTACGTGTGTAGATATTTAAAAAGAAAAAATGTCAACAGCAAACGTTAGCATAACTAGTCTATGAGAAAATACAACGTTTAGAATCAATGATCAAAACAGTAAGTATGTTATTTTTTTGTTTTTTGATTGCATATGAGGGTGTTTTTAAAAAATTTATTTATTAATAAAATGAAAATAATTTGTATAATATAAAAGAAAGCTTAGCATATGTTTCTGTAACCAGTCTAGAAAAATAAATGAAACATTTGTAATCAATAATCATGGCAATGGCTCTGTGGTATTTAATTTTTTAGAATTGCGTGTGTGTGTGTGAGACCTTTAGCCAAGTGGAGTTTACGGATATAATAAATGAAAGACAAGGATTGATATCATATGGATTGGGCCATTTAGTTGGTAATTACACCAGGGCTATATTAATTATTCATATGCATTGTTTGATATACAGGAGTTAGGGTTAGGTTTGGGAAGAAAACCCATGTAAAGATTTTTTTGTTGAAGATTGTAAATGGGAAGAGCATTTAGGAAACAAAAGTAAAGGGATGGGAAATTAACCAGTGAGATTTTAGTTCATTTGTGGACCAAGACCAGAGGGAGGGGGCACTGACAGCAATGGCAATGCCTTCGTCAGTGAGGGATAGAAGGAACTGAGTTCTAAAGAACCTTATGCATGGAGATTCCAAGTAGAACAATCTGAGAGGATCAGATGCCTTAGACTTAAATAGTCCCCTGTTGTTGTTATGTGATGTTCCGTAGAATCACTCTGAATCGATAACATCACTATTACCCACACATAATGCCTAAAGTGATAGTTAAGGGGTCAAACGCCATATCAAGCTGAATAATTGTCATAGATTATGTATGGGAGAGCTATGAAAATTTATAAAGGAAAGTGTTACTTTGTTTGTGCAATTCATGTTCTGTAGGGGAATAGATAGTAGTTGTGATGGGCATTCGATTTCTTTGCACATGTGCTCCCAGGGCAAACTGAAAGCAGACTCCTGGGCTGTCGCATTCATATTGCTTCAGAGATCTGGGTTTGAGAAATTTTAAAATGTTGAAATTATGGAAAAGGTTTTTAGTTGACAAATTTAAAAATTGTAGAATTATGGAAAAGATTTTTGGAGAGTTCCTGCAGGTTTGCAGAAGATATTTGGGCAGTTAAGAAATTTTAAAATGGTAAAAACAGAGAAAAGATTTTTGGATAGTGTCCTCGCCAGGCATGCAAAGGATGTATGAAACATTTCCACCAGTGACATTGACCCAAAAAGTAACGTCATCTACAAAGTGGCAAAGCAGATGTGTAGGGAGCACCAGGATGTTATAAGTGTGAAATGTATAAAGGATGATGATGGGCAGTAGCGCTGCCTAGATAACGAGGCCAAGCATAGAGCCTAGCAACAGCATTATGAAACCTTGCTTAATATTGTATTCCCCTGGAACCTGAACCATCTGACATTAGAGCAACAAGTGCAAGGCCCAGTACCACAGATCAGCTCGGACCAGCACCACAGATCAGCTCGGACCAGCACCACAAATCAGCTCAGGCATGATAGAATATGCTTTAGGCAAAATGAAAAATGGCAAGGCTGCAGGAGCTTCTGGAATAGTCCCTGAAATGTTGAAAGTATCTGGTAGGGTCGGCATTCTAATACAAACAGACATAGCGAATGCTATCATAAGAGAAGAGCGTATGCCAGGGTGCTGGAGTGAGAGTTACATTGTCAATTGCTACAAAGGGAAAGGAGATGCACGATCACAGGGTGATTAAAGAGGCCTGAAGCTCCTAGAAACAGGAATGAAAGTGATTGAATATGTAGCAGACAACATCTTCGACAGCAAACTGACATAGATCAAATGCAGTTTGGCTTTGTACCTGGCAGGGGTACAATTGATGCCACATTCATTGTTCGACAACTACAAGAGAAATATGTCTGTGCAGACAGGAGAATCTACATGGCATTTGTGGACCTAGAGGAAGCCTTCGACAGAGTCCCCAGAAGACTACCACAGTGAGCAATGTGTAAGGTGGGCATAGACGAGTGGCTTGTCCGTCTCGTATAATGTACATGAACGCTAGTAGTTAAGTGCGGGTGGATGACACTTACAGTGACGGCTTTAATGTCAATGTCGGAGTTCACCAGGGATCTGTCCTTAGCCTTCTATTTTTCATCATAGTCTTGGACGCACTGTCAAAAGTTTCAATTGGGGTGTCCATGGGAATTACTCTATGCTGATGACTTAGTTAAAACTGGAAATATGAAAAAACGGCCTTAAGGTCAAGGATGAACTTGCTGAAAACCAAATGGTGTGTGGCTCTACAATCCCTAATGGACTCTGGTCAATATCCTTGTTCTGCGTGCCAGAAGGGTGTGAGAAACAATGCAATACAGTGCAACCTGTGCCTATTGTAGGTTCACAAAAAGTGCAGTGACCTGAAGGTTAAGTTAGCCCTGAACCCAAACTTCAAGTGTAGGAGATGCATGGGACAGGTGCATCCTATTGACGATCGTCCCTACAAAGAGATGGAACAAGATGACAATACCCTAGAGGTAGTAGACTCTTTCTGCTATCTAGGAGATATGCTGAGTGCAGGTGATGGATGTGGACTCAGTATGGCCACAAGAGTGAAGGTAGCTTGGGTGAAATTTTGTGAATCGTTGTATCTCATAGCATCACGTGCTGTCCCTCTCTACATCCGGGGTAAGTTGTACAGCAGCTGTGTCAGGAGCGTCATAATATATGACAACGAATGCTGGGACCTCGCTCTGTCCTCTCTCGCTCGTTTGCAGCGCAATGACAGATGCATGATCAAATATATCTGCAATGTGAAATCCACCCAAACCCAACACATCAGGTCAGCAGATTTGATGAATCGATTATGCTGGTATGGTCATGTGGAACATTCATCCTCTTGGATAAACCGTTGCAGAAGCATGAATGTCCTAAATCGCAGGAAGGTTGACCGGTCATGGTAAACTTGAGAGCAAGTGATTGAACAAAACCGCACAGAGTAGAATTTGGAGACTGCTGACCTGCTGAACCATAAGAACTGGAGAGTGAGCTTGCGTAATATCAGAAAACATTTGACCCCTGACCCCAAGGGAAAAGCGACATTAAATGAATAGAAGAATAAAAGAAGGGTTAGTATTTAATAGTTTTGTTTCTAGAAATTGTATTTCTATTTGGTTGTTATTTTGTTCGTTTTATTATTTATGTAAAAATAGATTAGAGTAATTGGGATGATGCTGGCTGTCTTTTGTTAGCCGTGTACGTGTCTCTAGTTTTGTTGCTCTACTTACCTCTATGAGTAGTGTTTTTAAATTGTTTATCAGGGATATTAGTTCCTCAGGTTGATAATCAGTTTTTGTCCCATATCTGATTGACATTTTTGCCATCCAATATGACAGGTTTTAGAGATCACTACCGAGGCATATGATGCAGTAAGTATTGGTGTTTCAAAAAGTTTCCTTGCTTCTCGAAAAGAAAATGTTTTTGGTATATTTAACTCTATCGATTTCCTTTTGCCAAACCTTGCATACTCTTGAGTTTGCCGTGTGTTCTCCATTACAGTTTGGACACTTTGTTTTGTTTTCTAACAGCATTCTGTGCGGTTGACTTCATTTTCCACACATCTTCCACACACTGGTGTCCTCAGCTATTTCTCTCTGGTGCCCTAATCGCTGGCATTTGAAGCATCTCAGGATGACAATTTAACCAAATTCAGTTAAGACTTTGCAGTTGTTCAATGTTTATTCAATATTGACTCTTTAATTTCCCCCCTGTTTGCTTGCTTCCCCATGTTTCATGATGACTGTTAAAGTTGTGCATGATAATGATGATGTGGTGGAATTTGAAGCATCTCAGGATGACAAGTTAACTAAATTCAGTTAAGTAATTTTATAGTCCACATGCCAACAGTTGTACAATTTTCATCACATTAAGTTTGACGATTGGATATCAAATCACCTCATATCAGGTCTGTAAACTATTAATTATCAATATAATCAATTTGTTACATAAATAATTTTATCTTATTTTTATTGAAATAATCAAATATGAGAATTAAGAAAGAATGTATCAATTATATTCAAAGTGTTGGTTGATTTTTATTATTTTATTAAATGATTAAATAATCTAGAAAAAAATTAATGAATAATGAATAAGATAAAAGATCTACCTATTGTAGGTACAGTCGTTGGCACTGTAGTTGGTATTGTGGTAGGTATGGTAGTTGGTATTGTGGTAGGGATTGTAGTTGGTATTGTGGTAGGGATTGTAGTTGGTATGGTGGTAGGTATGGTAGTTGGTATTGTGGTAGGGATTGTAGTTGGTATTGTGGTAGGTATGGTAGTTGGTATTGTGGTAGGTATGGTAGTTGGTATTGTGGTAGGTATGGTAGTTGGTATTGTGGTAGGTATGGTAGTTGGTATTGTGGTAGGTATGGTAGTTGGTATTGTGGTAGGTATGGTAGTTGGTATTGTGGTAGGTATGGTAGTTGGTATTGTGGTAGGTATGGTAGTTGGTATTGTGGTAGGTATGGTAGTTGGTATTGTGGTAGGTATGGTAGTTAGTATTGTAGTAGGTATGGTAGTTGGTATTGTAGTTGGTATTGTGGTAGGTATGGTAGTTGGTATTGTGGTAGGTACAGTTGTAGGCACCGTAGTTGGTATTGTGGTAGGTATTGTAGTTGGTATTGTGGTAGGTATTGTAGTTGGTATTGTGGTAGGTATGGTAGTTGGTATTGTGGTAGGTATGGTAGTTGGTATTGTGGTAGGTATGGTAGTTGGTATTGTGGTAGGTATGGTAGTTGGTATTGTGGTAGGTATGGTAGTTGGTATTGTGGTAGGTATGGTAGTTAGTATTGTAGTAGGTATGGTAGTTGGTATTGTAGTTGGTATTGTGGTAGGTATGGTAGTTGGTATTGTGGTAGGTACAGTTGTAGGCACCGTAGTTGGTATTGTGGTAGGTATTGTAGTTGGTATTGTGGTAGGTATTGTAGTTGGTATTGTGGTAGGTATGGTAGTTGGTATTGTGGTAGGTATGGTAGTTGGTATTGTGGTAGGTATGGTAGTTGGTATTGTGGTAGGTATGGTAGTTGGTATTGTGGTAGGTATGGTAGTTGGTATTGTGGTAGGTATGGTAGTTAGTATTGTAGTAGGTATGGTAGTTGGTATTGTAGTTGGTATTGTGGTAGGTATGGTAGTTGGTATTGTGGTAGGTACAGTTGTAGGCACCGTAGTTGGTATTGTGGTAGGTATTGTAGTTGGTATTGTGGTAGGTATTGTAGTTGGTATTGTGGTAGGTATTGTAGTTGGTATTGTGGTAGGTATGGTAGTAGGTATTGTGGTAGGTATTGTAGTTGGTATTGTGGTAGGTATTGTAGTTGGTATTGTGGTAGGTATTGTAGTTGGTATTGTGGAAGGTATGGTAGTTGGTATTGTGGTAGGTATTGTAGTTGGTATTGTGGTAGGTATTGTAGTTGGTATTGTGGTAAGTATTGTAGTTGGTATTGTGGTAGGTATGGTAGTTGGTATTGTGGTAGGTATGGTAGTTGGTATTGTGGTAGGTATGGTAGTTGGTATTGTGGTAGGTATGGTAGTTAGTATTGTAGTAGGTATGGTAGTTGGTATTGTAGTTGGTATTGTGGTAGGTATGGTAGTTGGTATTGTGGTAGGTACAGTTGTAGGCACCGTAGTTGGTATTGTGGTAGGTATTGTAGTTGGTATTGTGGTAGGTATTGTAGTTGGTATTGTGGTAGGTATTGTAGTTGGTATTGTGGTAGGTATGGTAGTAGGTATTGTGGTAGGTATTGTAGTTGGTATTGTGGTAGGTATTGTAGTTGGTATTGTGGTAGGTATTGTAGTTGGTATTGTGGAAGGTATGGTAGTTGGTATTGTGGTAGGTATTGTAGTTGGTATTGTGGTAGGTATTGTAGTTGGTATTGTGGTAGGTATTGTAGTTGGTATTGTGGTAGGTATGGTAGTTGGTATTGTGGTAGGTATGGTAGTTGGTATTGTGGTAGGTATGGTAGTTGGTATTGTGGTAGGTATGGTAGTTAGTATTGTAGTAGGTATGGTAGTTGGTATTGTAGTTGGTATTGTGGTAGGTATGGTAGTTGGTATTGTGGTAGGTACAGTTGTAGGCACCGTAGTTGGTATTGTGGTAGGTATTGTAGTTGGTATTGTGGTAGGTATTGTAGTTGGTATTGTGGTAGGTATTGTAGTTGGTATTGTGGTAGGTATGGTAGTAGGTATTGTGGTAGGTATTGTAGTTGGTATTGTGGTAGGTATTGTAGTTGGTATTGTGGTAGGTATTGTAGTTGGTATTGTGGAAGGTATGGTAGTTGGTATTGTGGTAGGTATTGTAGTTGGTATTGTGGTAGGTATTGTAGTTGGTATTGTGGTAAGTATTGTAGTTGGTATTGTGGTAGGTATGGTAGTTGGTATTGTGGTAGGTATTGTAGTTGGTATTGTGGTAGGTATTGTAGTTGGTATTGTGGTAGGTATTGTAGTCGGTACTGTTGTAGGTATGGTAGTAGGTATTGTGGTAGGTATTGTAGTCGGTATTGTTGTTGGTATGGTAGTTGGTATGGTAGTTGGTATTGTGGTAGGTATGGTAGTAGGTATTGTTGTTGGTACAGTGGTAGGAACAGTTGTAGGCACTGTAGTTGGTATTGTTAGGTATTGTAGTCGGTATTGTTGTAGGTATGGTAGTTGGTACAGTTGTAGGAACAGTTGTAGGCACTGTAGTTGGTATTATGGTAAGTATTGTTGTAGGTATTTTGTAATCCCCGTCGACAGGGCTGGATGTAGCTTTAGTGTTTACCCATAAATGGGGTCCTAACAGGTACTACCACTCCGGACCATAGTGGACCTGAGAGCAATGGCAACTAAGGAGCAACTCCACATTCCTCACAGCCCCCAAATGGGAGGCCTCACCACTGGATGTCTTTGAAGGTCATACCCAGAACCTGTTAACTTAGTGAATTGACTTATGCTAAATTTGTGGTAAACTAAACTTTTGCGTAGTGAATTAATTATTATGGGTCCGAAAGTATTTTTATAATCTGCATAAAAATGATACAGCAATTTAAAATAAAATAAATCTCATAATTTCTTCAATTGAATTAGAAAATTATGCTCCAAATGTAAATATTTCTTCAAGCTGAGAAATCAGTTTTCGAGAAGATAACTTATTTTACTTTCTGCTGCTGCTGATTTTAGTTTTGAAATTTTAATATTTTGTATCAGCGTCCAGTCGTGATAATCAACTACGCTGCGAAGTAGACTTCCAATACAGAACACCATGGGGAAGTCTTTATTTACTTGCCTTCTCATGATGGCAGAGTTAGAAACAAGGTATGGGGGATATCCAACTCCCCAAAAGGGGGCAATCTGTATGGAATAAAAATAAAAATTGCCTCCATCTGGGAGAATTTCTCTGCTTCTTATCAAGAAAAGGACATACACTAGACTTTAAATTATTTATTTGCAAATAAAATAAAACATATATTCTATTTACAAATTAGGCGCAAGGGCATAAAAAGTGTGATGAAGGGGTTGGGGGTGTTTGTGGTCTTCCTATGTCTATTCTACTCTTAAATAGACACACTTTAATCCATTCGTATAAGCATTGTTCATTTCATTCTTTCACCATTTGCCCATCACTTTCACTTCAGAAATAACCACAATACCACATTTACCTTATGGACTATTTTACTTAGAATATCCCCAAGGGTATCAAATCAATTTATTTACAAAAAATATTTATTTCATGAAAAAATGGTGGGGAGTGGGACCATAAAAAATAAACACCCCCAAAAAAAGAAAAACAAAGAAACTAAATAAAATCAGGGTCAGATTAGTAAGACCTTTCCAAACCCCTTTTAAGAGTTTTCCAGTTTTTTTTTAAAGTTAAGTGGGAAAAAATGAAATAGGGGTGGAGTTTGGGAGTGGATAGTGTCCTAGATACTACACTTTGATCCTAGCCTAAAGGTAGGGAAATGCAAGAATTTTGATTACGGTCAGTCTGGTAGATATTAAAATGGAAATACTTACAAAGAGTCTACCAAGTTTAGCCAGCATCCAATGTTTGGGAGTGAACAGGAGTTTCCTGTGCTTTCTTCAACCATAGTAAAACTGAACATTGCAAAAACAAAAAAAAAATTGTTTAAATAGTGTCAAACATTTTATTAAATAAAATAAAACTAAAATTATTTAAATAGTTTTTTTATAAAAGAAATGAAAACAAAAGAAATAAAAAAAATAGTGTCAAACATTTTATTAAATAAAATAAAACTAAAATTATTTAAATAGTTTTTTATAAAAGAAATGAAAACAAAAGAAATAAAAAAATAGTGTCAAACATTTTATTAAATAAAATAAAACTAAAATTATTTAAATAGTTTTTTATAAAAGAAATGAAAACAAAAGAAATAAAAAAAATAGTGTCAAACATTTTATTAAATAAAATAAAACTAAAATTATTTAAATAGTTTTTTATAAAAGAAATGAAAACAAAAAAGTTGTTCTTTTACAGCTGAGATACTTGGTTGTATTTTTTTTAACGTAAACTTCGGATTATTAATTGCCTATACTTCCATTTTGAGACAAGTTTTACATTAAGGACAATTTGGAAAAATACTGTTTTCCTTTGGCTTAGGAAAAGAAATTATAACACGCAAATTTGGAATATAAAGTTAATTCTAGCCAGAAATGGCTTTGTCCTTTAATCCTCACATTCCATGAGCGATGTTTCTGATAAAGGGGGAAGAATTGCTGTTTTCTGGGTTGGAATCTATCCACCTAACACTTATAGTTGGCTAATTTTTTACTTCGAAGTATTATTTTTTTAGCTCCTTACATCAAGTGGCCTTATCTGGAGCGATTTCCATTAAAAAAAATATTTAAAAATTGGGCTTAAAGGCTTCAAAATCACTTTCAAATGCCAATTGTTCTAGCCATTTATTTTTTAATCACTAATGGATAAAAAGAAATGTTTAGCTCTGTTTATTTAGCCTTTGATATTCAAAAATAATTTGAAGCCTTTAAATTGACTGAGAGAAAATAATCTCTGGTTGGAATCAAAGTTTATAGAAGAAAACAAAAGAGGATCAATTGTACTATAGGGACCATTGTAATACCTTGCATATTTCGACCATATGTTGGATAAAATCGATTCTTGGTCTGAAATCATACTTTTATCACAAAATAAAATTATAATTTATTTTTTAATCTATATAAAATGAACTTTTATGCTAATTTAATTTACCTGTTGCCAGTTTTTTTTTAATGTTATCCTTAAATTATAGACAAGTATGTTTTAAATTCTTCATTTTTGAATTTAAGTTGAGTTAAAAGAATGCTCAATGTTTATTTTTGTGTTAAGTTGTATGCAATAACATTAAAAAGTGAACTACTTTTGCTATACGAAACAAAATGGCCGCTAGCAATTAAAACACTGAATTAAAATTAGATTCTCAATACTTAAAAAAGTAATTAAAATTTTATTTCAGAAAAAAAAAAGAATTTAAGACCAAGAATCAAATTTATCCAAAGTTTTTTGGGGAAAAAAAAACATGTAAAAGAGAAGATATTTCAAGAGTTCCTATAGTATAACTGAACTAGCAAAAGACTTGCCAAAGGTCAAGTATTATGGTTTCTTTGCTAAAAAAATCAAAGAAGCAAATTAAGTTTAAGCAAATTACAGAACAGATGAAATAAATAAAAAAAATTTGAAAAAAAAAAACTGAAAAAAAAAGAGGGGGAAGTATAATAGCATTTTGATTTAATGAGAAAATGAATTTACAGAGTAAAATAATTGTATGTGTTATACAGGTGTTTAACAAAAGGATAAATAGGTCAAGTTAAAACCGGATTTTGAGGAAAAAATCTGACTCAAATATGTTTAATAATAGATTTTTTTTTGTTTTCAATATCCATGCTTTTCTGGTTAAATTAGATAACATTCAAAAAAAAAATTCTAAAAATGGTTGAGAAAAAACTATCAAATTGAGTGGGTATAATGTGAAAATAGATTTAAGAAATTAAGAAATTAATGGACAAAAAAAAAACTTGAACTAAAAAATTAACCAGTGACATATTATTGGAATAAAATGAAAGAAGAATTTCGCAAGACTTTGGTTGTTATATGTTTTTGTTTCTCACTCACTACAACTCCTTGAGTCCAGGCAGTTAACATTGGTTAATGAACCTGGGATCAGAACCTCCACATGAAGACCCTTAAAGTTGATAGTTCAACCCAAGTTGGTCTCAAAAAGCTATCTGGTTAGTAACAGAAAAATAACAGGAGACCGAAATGTGTTTGAACTCCTATTTATAAACAAGAATTAAAAAAATGATAATAATAACACCCTTTTGGTTCTGATGAATTGGTTTTGTGGAAAAAGCAAATGTAAGGGGGAATTCATACCATGGCTAGCAGTGGAAGCAGTACCTAGCAGGAAGGATCGTAGCAGGCGTTCTGACTGTCTACACAACAAAATTCGTTGAGAAACTGCAAGAAAAAAAAGGTACGGTAAGATTCAAGCAAGGCAACATTAACTCAGGTGAGAGAGATGGGCTTGTGAGTGGCTACTATGAAGAAAGCATTGAACAAGGATCTTTAATATTCCTGATACAATAGTCGCAAGGGCCAACTACACTCTGCCAAAGTCCAAGAGAACTGCCTTACATAAGCCAAGAAACTCCTCAAAAAGGTCAAACACAGAGTCGAGCCGGGGATGCTCTGCTTCTTGTCAGGACCTGTTGCACAAAGTATCGAACAAGAGGTGACAACTTGCAGTTCGCATCAAGTTCCGTGCATTCTGAAGTCCTTCAAACTGTGATGGACTTTGGGGGTGTTAGGGTTAGGGTTTCCAGAGACAGACACATCATGTCACCACGCATCTTCGAAACGGAACTCAGACTCAATTCAGATGGCTATATTGAGTTGCTGTTCACCATTGTTAAATGCTAGGTGGAGAGGGTGGCTGTGGGAAGTCCATACATGGAGCAGCAAGATTCAGCTCCATGTTACACTTAAGGGAAACCCCAGAAATGGCTGTCTGAAAACTTCCACAACTTCAACATCTGCCCCTCACCCACAACTTGCCTGATTGCAACCCTATGGACTATTATGTGTGGGGCACAGTTGAAAAAGACACCAACCGTACCGCCTGCAACACCAAGGACATACTGATTGCTAGGACAAACTGGTGTTCAGACATCTCTCAAAGGACACTGTGAAGGCCGCATTCTCCAGGTTCAGATCTTGCCTGGAGGCTACGGTAGAGGCTCACAACGGCTTCTTTTGAGTGAGCTGTATCCAACAAAAGATCCTGCAAGAGATGCACTTTTACTTTTGAGAATACATCAATTATTGGCTAAGATATGATTTTTTTCCTTCTTTCCTTTCTAAAAAGTGTCAGATGTGTCTTGAACATCCGGTGTAAGAGTGTGGATACACTAAAACCTGATTTCCGACAACCCAACAAATACTGACTGCGACTCTCAACTTGTTTTTTTGTTAGAAATAAAATTAAAGAGAAAATGACACACTATTGAATAAAATTAAAGAGAAAATGACACACTATTGAATAAAATTAAAGAGAAAATGACACACTATTGAATAAAATTAAAGAGAAAATGACACGCTATTAAATAAAATTAAAGAGAAAATGACACACTATTGAATAAAATTAAAGAGAAAATGACACACTATTGAATAAAATTAAAGAGAAAATGACACACTATTGAATAAAATTAAAGAGAAAATGACACACTATTGAATAAAATTAAAGAGAAAATGACACACTATTGAATAAAATTAAAGAGAAAATGACACACTATTGAATAAAATTAAAGAGAAAATGACACACTATTGAATAAAATTAAAGAGAAAATGACACACTATTGAATAAAATTAAAGAGAAAATGACACACTATTGAATAAAATTAAAGAGAAAATGACACACTATTGAATAAAATTAAAGAGAAAATGACACACTATTGAATGTTTTATTCAAATGAATTGATGGCAGCATATGAAACTCGACATCATTGGAAAATTGTGTGGCCAAAATTGCCATCGTTTTCCCCAGGTTAAATTTCTATGTATAAGTAGTATGTTAGATAGTAATTATCGTACCATCAAAGAAATTGACTATCTGAGTGGAGAACAGAGACTACTTTTAGAATATTTTTGGAAAAAAAAAATGGAAAAAAAGAAAAAAACAGCAAAACATTTGCTTAACAAATCATCTGTTGAAACTTTCCTGTGCACAACCAAAAAAATATTTTATTTAAAAACATTTGATTAACAATGGTTCCTTTGACAAAACACAAACAAAAATAAACATCTAATTAATAACAGTTGTTTAGCTATGGTTTGTTCGTTCTTTATTTTCATATATGTATTTTAGTTTGGTTTTCTTTGTCGTAATTTATCGGCGGTTGTCTTCAATTTAGCGTTTGGCAATTTTTGCCTCGTCAACTCCCGGGCGCTTCCGTAACCTGGCCGAACAGTGACGACGCGAAGTCACAGAAACATGGTGCGTCACCAATAAAAGTATCATCTTTTTAAATAAAATGTTTTTTTGTTTTTGCGCCGGAAGGTTTACAAAAATGATTTTGTTTGCTTTGTTAAGCAAATGTTTTTGTCTTTTAATTTTTTTTTCAACGCTTTTTTTTTTATTTACTTTTTTTTTACATTTTTTTGAAAAACCGCAATTAGTCCTTCGAGAGATTCAACGAGCTGACAGAAATTATAGAAATTCATTTTTTTTTTTATTGAACGCGATTAATTTCTTCCAAAAGTTATTGGCTGTTTGGTTAATAGTATTATTTACTCCTTTCCAGGAGTTAGGCACAAGGCCAGTTTTATCCTACTCCCACAAGTAAGATGTGACCCAAGGTCGGGTCGGAAAGTGGGGGTTGAAAAGCCAGCGCCCGAGAGGTGAGAACTCTGACCATCAAAAATTGCCTGGCCAGCCCCGTCGGCATTCCCCGGTAGGGGCGCCTCAAGCAGTAAGCAATTAACTTACTCCTCCCCAAAGAGGGGAGGCAAAGCTTGGGAGGGTGGACCTCCTAGAACTGCACAGGACAATCCTATAGACCGGCGTAAATCAAGCCCCGAAGGCCAAGACAATACCAGTCTATGGGGTGCTGTATCCATCGGAACAGATACTACACTTTGATCTTAGCCAAAAGGGTTAATAGTTTTATTTACTCCTCTCCAGGAGTTAGGCACAAGGCCAATTTTATCCTACTCCCACAAGTAAGATGTGACCCAAGGTCGGGTCGGAAAGTGGGGGTTGAAAAGCCAGCGCCCGAGAGGTGAGCACTCTGACCATCAAAAATTGCCCGGGCAGCCCCGTCGGCATTCCCCGGTAGGGGCGCCTCAGGCAGTAAGCAATAAACTTACTCCTCCCCAAAGAGGGGAGGCGAAGCCTGGGAGGGTGGACCTCCTAGAACTGCACAGGACAGACCCATAGACCGACGTAAATCAAGCCCCGAAGGCCAAGACAATACCAATCCATGGGGTGTAGTATCCATCGGAACAGATACTACACTTTGATTTTAGCCAAAAGGCCAAGAACAGCACTCTAGTTTTCGCAAAATAACGACCCCCTTGTTATTTTGTCGGTCCCGGCAGAATAACGAGGTGTTCGTTATTTTGCCGGGACCGGCAAAATAGCTTCTTCCTATATTTAAATGTTTATATATTTGCATGTACATGACTCACTCCTAAACTAATTAACTGATCATTATGAATTTTGAAGGCATAAGGATGGGTAATGTAAGTATATTTAGTTTTAGTTTCAGGGATTGAAGCTTTCATGAAAATTAAGATTACCTCTGATTTTTGTGAAATTTTAACAATAGGTACTAAACATCAATTAATAAATATTCCACAAATCTCAGTTTCGTTGGAGTATTTTTAAGGGATTTTAGGGGACAAAATATGAGCACAATCTCCCATTTGAAAATGAAAATATTTCAGATTTATATTAAATTTTATCTATAGTCATTAGACAACAATTAAACAAGATTCGTTAAATTTCAATTTCTTCTTAAGACCTCTTAAGCTTAAATTTTAGACATTTTCTAGAATCAAAATCATGTAATGGATTTTGATCAAAACTGGAATAAAGATTCAAGGTATAAGGTTTAGTAGCATTATATCTCGATAAGGGGGACATAAAAGTGGTGCAAAACTGCTCAGAATTAATTTTACCTGTCCTTTGACAGGTATTCTAGTGATTATATAAAATTGAGCTTAAAGACCCATCATCAATAAAGTTTTTAGAGGGGTTGGTTTGGTTGTTTTGTTTTACGGCATATCAACCCTTTTCGGGTCATTTAATGCCGAATCAGGTAATTTTGGTAAAAGTTTTTATGCTTCAAGTTCTTTATATCTTCAAATATTTATTCATGGTTTTTGGTTTTGTTGTTTTGGTTTACGGCATATCAACCCTTTTCGGGTCATTTAATGCTGAATCAGGTCATTTTGGCAAAATTTGGTTGTTTTGTTTTATGGCATATCAACTCTTTTCAGGTCATTTAATGCTGAATCCGGTCATTTTGGTGAAGGTTTTTATGCTTCAAGTTCTTCATATGTTTAGGTATTTATTCATGGTGTTTGGTTGAGTGAAAGGGAGGGGGGAAGGGAGAGAGAAGGAAGAAGAGGGGAGGGAAATTGTTTTTTGTAGAACATGATTGAGTTTTGCAAAAAAAAAACCCCAATAAAACATCAATTTTGGTACATTTTGAGTCAAGAAGGAACTGTTTTCAAACAAATTGCCGAATTTTACCCAGTGTAAAACTGTCATTTATTTTAAAAACTTTATTTCCCGTGTTTCATGTTTTTTCCCTTCCATTTACGTATTTTTTCTATTTTTTCCTTCTTCTGTGATAATTTATTTTAATAAATCATTTTATTTTTCAAAATCATTTTATTTTTCAAAATCATTTTATTTTCCAAAATCATTTTATTTTTCAAAATCATTTTATTTTTCATTGGTGCCGAATGCGTTGTGATTGTTTTATTCCTAAATTTTTCTTTTTACGTATACATTTTTAAAAACTTTATTTTAGAATAATTACAATAGTAAAATCCATTTTAAGATACATCGTGGTTGAAACTTGAAACTAGAGTTCTCTCCCCTTATTTGACTCTCCTCAAATTAAAGATAAAAATTTTTTTCGGACCTACAATCCACAAGCACCAACTCATTAGAAATCTAGTTTTTCGTGGCAGTACTCACCATACCAATAAACAACTTTCTCCTCAGAGTAGACACTTTTGATAAAAAATTAAAAAAGAACGTGGAAAATCAATCTACACTATTGACATTGATGAACACTTAAATTTAAAAAGGGAAGATTTGGTGCTTGTGCAGATGAGCGGCCGTCCGAAAAAATTATTTTTCATAAAAACAGTATTATATACTTATTCAGTGTTATTTTCTTACTGACTGTAAAAAAATTATCCACTAAAACTTTCATTACAAGTATTTTTCCATTTTTCGTATCATAACAGCGATTCGTTCAGTAAGCGTCCATTTTTTTTCTTAAAAATAATTCAAGGGCAGATAATTCAAAAGGGAGATAATCACGCAATTTTAAAAAACAAAAAAATTACATATATAAAAATTAAATTTAGGCACTTGTGCAGAAGAGGAACACGAGCCGGAATTTATTTTAGAAGAGTTCCAATGGTGTAAGGGGCAGACAACTCTCTTTTCTTAGTATGCAATTTCTCCGAAAATGGAAAATATTCAATTAATAGAACATCTTTCGAAGAAATAACAATTTGTGACAATCAACAGTATATTTTTTAATTTCAAAACGAACAGTCATCGGGTTAGGTTTAAAACATTTTTGATTTTTTTTTACAGTTTAAAAAATAAATTTTTCTGTTTTTTTTTACTTCTCTTGTTTTTGTTTTTAAATACGGGATAGAATTCAGAAATGTGTTCAAAAAGACTCTGTATGGGGGTTGCGGAAAATTTCTGCTGCAACATTAATTCTGATAAATAGGATTCCACTATTTGCGTGTGGGTCCCACATTCTAATTTGTTCCTCCTCTTGGCTTGTTGCCACATACTTTCCACATGATTGGTGGTCGCACCTGTCGAAGGATTGACAAAATTATACTTATGATTTACACGCAAATGGTGAAATCCTTCAGATCCAAATCGATTATATGCGCGCCAGCAATCGGATGTGATTGTGGTACCTGGGCGCACATATTGTTTTATTATGGGGATTAATGTGGCGGCATCTCTGGACGGGACCTTTACTAAAAAATACAGATTTAGTGTTCTTTTCATAGCCACCAAAAACTCAAAGTTGCCGTGGAATACGGCCGGTATTATATTTACGGCATGAAATTATGTACTTAAAAAAAGAGAGTTGTCTGCCCCTTCTTACACCATTGGAGCTCTCTTAAATAAATTTCAGCTCGTGTTCCTGATCTGCACAAGGGCCTAAATTTATTCTAATAAAACAAAATGAAAGTAAATAAACGAAATTAAATTAATTTATTGCAATAAAACGAAATGTTTATATTCTCACTGGGTACCTTTCCACAAGTTCTTGGAAGATACCGCCAGTTTATTGTTTGTGAATTTTTGTCACCACATAAATTGCGCAAGGTAGGAAACCACCATTTGCGTGTGGGTCCCACATTCTGCTTTATTCTGTTTTTTTGGCTTCATGCCACATCCGCTCCACGTGATTGGTGGTAGCACCTGTGGTGGGGTCTACCAAGTTGTATCGATGGCTAACACGCAAATGGTGGAACCCTCCTGAGACAATGGTGGTCCCTGGGCGCACATAGTTATTTATTATAGGAATTAGGGTTGCGGCATCTCTTGCTGGTAGTCACCAGAAACCCAGATTTGGTGGCTTTCTCATAGCCATTAAAAACCCACAGTTGGCGCGGCAGATTTATTTCAAGGTGTGCACGAGTAGAACTTCAGAAGGAGGATGATATCAAATTCGGATTTCCCGCTTCCAGCAAAACTTGGATTTTCCATTTCCGGTAAAAAACTAAAAAAAAAAAAAAAAAAATGGAATAATAAGGTTAATAATGAAAAAAGAAAAAGGAAAAATTAATTATGATTTCTTTGGTACTTCGGTACTTTGTCAGATTGGGACCCGTGCTAAAAGTCACTCGGCGTTGGTGCTTTCTGGCGTTTTATGTAAAACGCCGGAAAGGCCCAAAGCGGTTAGTCAATGAAACTGCGAGAAAATGAGTAACTGAATGAAATGAATAAGCAGGCGACATCTAAACTTGATAATTGAATTTTTGATGTCTGCAAACGAGCCTGCTCAAACCCTAACGAAAGCAACAAAATTATTATTAGTTTTTTGGTACTGACACGCCTGATTTCCGTGACTTCGCATCGACATTTTTCTTACTGATTATTATCAGTAAAAATTTTTAAAAATAAATAATTTTCATAAAATTAATTAAAAACAACACTTACTTGATTAACTTTTTAATTCAAACACTTATCTGAATCACTGTTATTTCTTCGTTAAAACTTTTGGCACTTTTGCAGTTTAGCTGTCACTTACTGTCATCACAAATCGTAATTAAAGAGTTCCATTCATTCCACCCAGTCAACCGGAAGTGTTAGACTGATTTTTTTTTAATCCCAAAATGCATCTGAATGACCTCAATCTGCGAGATATTGGTAGTTTAACAAAGTTTTATAAAAAAACAAAACAATGTTGACTGTTTGTTGGATTTTCGTTTTAAATGATAAATTTTCGTTTTAAAAATGTTGACTATTTTGAGAAAGTTTCAATTCATACAATTAAAAAAAACACATTTATTATTTTTATAAATTTTCACATTATTAAATAAAATATTTTCATATTTGTTGCGGGACCGACTGACCCGTTGGGGTTAGGTTGATCGTTCAATCGGCCCCAACAACCAAGAAAGGGTGTGGACACAGGCAAAGAATAACGGCAATGGCAAAGAAGAGAGGACAAACGCTGGTGAACAGTTTCAAAAAAAGGTATTGTTTATTTACCATAAGGAAATGGTAACAACAAGAAGTGAATTGAGATTTGTGATGACGTCACTGGACCAGGAGAGACTCGGCTGCAGGGAGCGACGTCGTTGGTGGCAGCAAACTGGACCGAAGAGGAGTGGTGTCGTTGGTGAGAGTTAACAGGGCACCTTTGTGGTTTGCTGGCTGGGAAAGAAAAGAAAGGAAATTTGCCGTAGTTGTCGGAGTAGTCCTGATAAGGGCTGTTTAAATAAATATCGCAGTAGTTTGTAGCCCTGATAAGGGCTGTTGGAAAAGAGGAAGTTGGAGACGCAGGTGCAGTTGGAGCAGGAGTGCTGTTGCAGGAGTTCAGGACTGCAGGGTGCTGATGCAGGCAGGAGACTGCTGTTGCAGGAGTTCAGGACTGCAGAGTGCTGATGCAGGAGTTCAGGACTGCAGAGTGCTGATGCAGGAGTTCAGGACTGCAGGGTGCTGATGCAGGCAGGAGAGTGCTGTTGCAGGAGTTCAGGACTGCAGAGTGCTGTTGCAGGAGTTCAGGACTGCAGAGTGCTGTTGCAGGAGTTCAGGACTGCAGAGTGCTGTTGCAGGAGTTCAGGACTGCAGAGTGCTGATGCAGGCAGGAGAGTGCTGTTGCAGGAGTTCAGGACTGCAGAGTGCTGTTGCAGGAGTTCAGGACTGCAGGGTGCTGGATGCAGGAGTTCGGACTGCTGGGTGCAGGAACTCAACACTGCAAAGTGCAGGAGTTCGACTGCAAGGGTGTAGGAACTCGACACTGCAAGATGCAGGAGTTCGACTGCGTGGGTGCAGGAACTCGACACTGCAAGATGCAGGATTCGACTACGTGGGGGCCTCCTGACCCCCTGGCTGAACTGTGAGGAGCTAGAGATCTCATGAAACTTATGTCAAGTCACTTTCGTCGATTCTGTGAAAGGGATTAATTTTTGACAAATAAATTCCAAAGAGATCTCTCGCCGTAAAACCTGGTGACAGGCACCTTGAATGTATTAGCAAGGTTATCAGCATAGTTGCCGAAACGCTTGTGTATCCCTTGAAGGAAAATTAAGGAAAATATTCACTGGCTAGTTTTTGCTGAGTCATTTGTTGACAAAAAAGGCGATTAAAACCTGGGTTTTCCCAAAACTGGGTTTTCCCAAAACTGGGTTTTTCCAATCTTCTAGGCAAAACAACTGCTGCTGATCATGACATTGTCGGAAATCATAACAAACTGAAAAAGGGACTCCTGCTGCTGCTAGTTTTTCCAAGATGGCGTGTTTTCCAAATATAAACAAACGTCGCGGTGTTGTTGAACCGCGACATATTCAATAAAGAGACATTGTTCGCTGTTATTATTGTCATTTTCGATAAAAACATCTAATGCTGTTACTTCCGGTTGGTTGTCTGCCCCTGCCTTCAAAAAAAGAAAGCCAATAAAGTGTGAGCGACAGTTAAAATGCAGAGGTGCCAAACTTTTTAATTTAAAACACTTATTTCTTCGTTAAACAAATAAATAGTCCCCCCCCCCAAAAAAAACGAAATTGGCTCAATTTTTAGGTGTTTTTATTTTTAAAAATCCCCCCCCCCCCCCCACAAGGGTATCTTTTATAATGATCAGTACAGTCGCGGACGGGGTCCAAAAAACGAACGAGAACGGGGTTATAAAAATAAATATGCAACAAGTGAGTTTAATCTACGTCGAGAAGAGATATTTGTCTACTTACCTATGATATTTGTTTGTATTTTTACGTACTATAAATGGGTTTTTATTAGATGTAAAAAAAAATTTCTTGTTCATTTTTTACTCGTATTTTTCTAGACAAAATGGCGTCTTGTGCTCACTTCCTTACGAGCAAGCGCCATTTTTTTTTCAATGTTTGTGTGACAAAACTATTGATTTTTAATAAATAGCAGTTGGAACGGTTTAAAAATACAAACAAATATCATAGGTCAGTTTTAAATTAACTTTTATCGACGACAGTTACTTTTATTTGTTGTATATTTGTTTTTTTGAGCGTTTTCAGCGTACGGATTATAATAAAAGATACCCGTAAAAAAATACCTAAATATTTATTTCATACAAAATTTTGTTGCTGTAATCTTTCGTTTGTGCTTTTCTAGACGCAGGTAAGTCAACTGATTTTTCATTCGGCACTGTCCGGCGTTTTACGTAAACATCCGGAAAGTGCCGACGCTAACTCTGACCCTTACGAGTCAAGTCGATTTTAGCTCGGGTCCTAATCTGGAGGATCACCGTTTAAAGAAACGTGAAAAAAGAAAAGTGATAGTAAATATGCAAGAAAGAAAATAAGTATACTCACAAGGATGAGTAGTTAAATATGGGGAAAACGAGTTCATTTTGCGCAGGCGTAGAATTACATATATCCGGTTCAGATTTTTCACTTCCGGTAAAAACTGAAACTATAAACGGAACCAACTTTGTAACATGTCGTCTGATTGAATAGAAACGGACGAATGAGAAGGCGTTTGTTTTTAACAGTTTGGGCCGGTGCATTTTATCCCTCGTACTTATCTCCCTTGTTTATCATTTTTGTTTGAAAGGAGAGAAGGAAAGTGGATTACTTTTATTTTGTTGTTGCCAAAGGATTTCACTTGTAACACATAACAACAACGTAGTATCATCGTCGATAGGGAGAGGGAGAGAGGGAGAGATCGTATGTAAGGCATTGCTGTACGACGTCTTTTCATTAATGGTGGCACCGATGTGTAAATAAATAGGTATGGAGGCGGAAAAGAGTAATAAAACTCACGATTGTGAGACGACTGATTTCGATGGAGAGGAGGACGAAGAATCGTTTTTTCTCGGTTATGTGGCCTCGGTCGTTGATGGAGAAAGAGATGGCGACAAGGACGAAGAGGAGGATATGTCTTCAATGACTACCGTCTTCATCGAATCTGATATGGACGATCCAGAACACGCGTCTCAGCATTACAGAGACGGCGAGGAAACCCCGAACGGTAGTTCGGTTCCTATCCACCTGAAAAGAAGAGACCATCAAGATGATAGACAACTCCACTTTTCGGATTTGCCTCTGGAGACCTCGATCGGAGGGTAAGTAAAAAAATAATAATAATAAAAAAAAAAGCCTTTTTAAATTTGAAATCAGTCCAAAAAATTTATTTTGGGTTTACTTACTCATTTGTGAGGTCGGAAAATTGCAGACGATTCATTGTTTGCCATTTTGGCTGCGAAACGGCGAATTTACCACAACTTCCTTCCATATTGTTTACCTTTACAAAAAGAAAAGAAAAAGCAAATCTTTAAATAGTTTTACTTTCCTCGATGTTTGGGAATTTAGCGATCGCCGATTCACATAAAAAACAACAACTACAAAAACTTGTTCGAATCAGCTGTTTCCAAAACTGCCCGTACAACGTTACATTATCTAAAAAAAAAAAGAGAGAAAAACTAACAAAAACAGGTATTGCGTTTCAGAAATTCTTTTTATTAGGATTTATCATTTATACTACTATTCGGACTACTATTCTCGCCTTGGGTGTTATATTAACAACGTTTCGGCCGATGTAACCCTCGACCTTTTTCAGGTGCAACTTTTCGAACTTGGGAACCTTCTCGTCGAACTCTGAACATTTTATTTTATCCGGGCATCTTTAACGACAGCTAACAGAACGAAAAAGGGGTAAAAAAAAAAATGTTAGCAAAGGCAAGATAAGTTACTCTTCTACTAACCTGGATAAGTTTATTTGTGTTTTAACTTATTTTAAAGCGTTTTTTTTTTGTTCAAAACAAACCTGGTGTCCACCTGTTCAGTTAGAACGAAAAACAAAATGGCCGAAATTACAGTTTCGATAATCGCTCAAAAAACGAGAATTAAGCAAAATACTGCTAAAACATTACATTTCCCCATGGCATTTTGGATGTTTCTAACATTATTTTGTTATTTTTCGGATTTTCTCCGATTATCAACGGTTCCCGTGCATAACTCATGAACAGCCATTTTGTATTTCTTTCTAACTGAACAGGTGGACACCAGGTTTGTTTTGAACAAAGAAACACTTTAAAATAAGTTAAAACACAAATAAACTTATCCAGTTTAGTAGAACAGAAGAGTAACTTATCTTGTCTTTCGTAATATTTATTTGTTGCCTTTTTAAAAAAATTTTGTTACCCCTTTTTCGTTCTGTTAGCTGCCGTTAAAAATGCCCCTTCCAGAAGACTGTCACTTAGAACTGATTATTAAACAACGCTATCGACCGTTACGCCATATGACCATCCCCTATAACTAGAAATAGTAGATTAGATCATCACCAGTAAGAAACTTGCAATATGAGTATGGGTAAAAACCAAAGAGTGTAACACTAAGTACGTAGTAACTACACAAGTAGACAAGATTAAGTTTAAGACTTCCAAGATGCACATTAGAAATAATTGTCCACATGGCGTAGCAGTTACAAGTGTTGGTAAACAATTAGGGGTAAGTGCCAGTCTTCTAGCAGTTGAAGGTTCAATCCTTACCACAGGCGATAATAAGTAAGAATAGCATGATTGATTAACACTTCTGACGCACTGATAACAATCTAACCCCGTGGATTTCTAAAAGGTTCGGTTCTAAATTCCATCCAGATTCATAAAGTTCTAAAAGATGCACCTGAAGAAGTTCGGAGGTTACATCGGCCGAAACGTTGTGAATATAACAACCACGATGAAAATAGTGGTCCGAATAATACAACAGGGGGTATATTGTTATTCTTTGTCTTTTAAGGTATTATATAATCATAGGACGCCGAATTTTCTGAATTAGGATTTTGTATATATTGCACATACACAAAATCATATATATATATATATATATATATATAGGGTATCTTTTACGAGGCTCAGCAGAGTAAAAACGCTAAAAAAACAAATATACAACAAATAAAAGTAACTGTCGTCGATAAAAGTTAATTTAAAACTGTCCTGTGATATTTGTTTGTATTTTTAAACCGTTCCAACTGCTATTTATTAAAAATCAATAGTTTTGTCACACGAACTTGCAAATACAAAATGGCGCTTGCTCGTAAGAGACTAAGCACAAGACGCCATTTTGTCTAGAAAAAAGTACGAGTTAAAAATGAATAAGAAATTTTTTTTACATCTAATAAAAACCCATTTATAGTACGTAAAAATACAAACAAATATCATAGGTAAGTAGACAAATATCTCTTCTCGACGTAGGTTAAACTCACTTGTTGCATATTTATTTTTATAACCCCGTTCTCGTTAGTTTTTTGGACCCCCGTTCGCGCCTCTGCTGAGCGTCATAACATAATTCCTTTTTTTTCAATTTTCTTATGTTTTTGCTGGGGATGGGGCATCCTCCCGGATGCCAGACATTCACCCGCTATTTCAGACACTCCAACTCAGAGATTTTTTTTAAAGATTCTAACCGTCCCTTTAAGTGCAATTGTTTATATCTCTCTTGCACTTGGTTCACGGAGTATATTCGCAAGGTAGTTTTTGAAATTCTTTTTTACGAGTCTGGTTGCTCCTATAATGACTTGACTGATGTGTGCTTGTGTGATAACGTAAACAAATACTTGTTGAGTCGTTCTTTTGGAAAATCAAGCCATCTTAAATAATTTTTTGTCCATTCCACCCACTATTTCTCTTGTCCAACCAACAATCCTTTTAAGTTAAAGAGGATAAGGGTTAAAAGTTTAAACCTTTATCCTCGAGTGGCTCCCGGACCTTGATAAGCGGTGAGCCATCAGTAATATATATAACATTCTCTTTTTTGTTTCATTTTACTTCAGTCGAAATTCTCAGAAATCAAGTGTTAGCCCCTTCCTGGGGCTAACACTTGATCTCTCTATGAGATACATAGATATTCAAATATTTGATTAAAGTTCTCCTTTACTTGTAAAACGTTGAGTTATTAAAGAAGTGAAGAACATTAATTTTCCTCTCTCCAGTTGACTAGTTAACTATGTTATAGTATATTTTTATTGTAGTCTCTTGGTCTTACCGGATTCCAGGACAAGAATTCATCTAGTCTGGTGGAGTATCCAGCTACGTGGTGTTACTTGAGGTAACATCACTAGGAGAAGGTGCACTATTCCTCGTATGAGCAAGTGTATAGCCGTGCTAAGGGGATCTGTGAATACTATGTAATTTTGAATATTTGGTCAGGGTTTACTTGTAGGGTGAAGTATCCTCATATCAGGTTGTCCTGACAAACCCTTGTACAGAGAGACTGAAGACAATCGAAGGTGGTGTCTAGTAGATAATTCAAACTTCCATATATGTGTGTGTGTGTGTGTGTGTGTGCTGTCTTGAAGGTAAAGGTCTCGACTAAAGAAAATATAGTAAAGAGACTAAAAGTGTCGACTCATTGTTTTGAAGTTTGTATCTGTTTTCGTCATCCAACATGTTGGCCATGCCTAAATAAATATGCAGTAGAACCGGTGTGCGTGATTGGTTCTATTGACTTTCAACGGTCCACAAGAATCTAATGTATAGTTAAAGTCCATGATCAAATTTTAATATAAAAAAGTCAGGGCATTTTTAACGACAGCTAACAGAATGAAAAAGGGGTTAAAAAACAAATAGGCAACAAATAAATGTTACGCAAGGCAAGATAAGTTACTCTTCTACTAACCTAGATAAGTTTATTTGTGTTTTAACTTATTTTAAAGTGTTTCTTTGTTCAAAACAAACCTGGTGTCCACCTGTTCAGTTAGAAAGAAATACAAACTGGCTGTTCATCAGCCCAGCACGGGGATCCTTGATAATTTGGTGAGAAATCGAAAAATAAATAAAATAGTGTTTGAAACACATCCAATAAATGTCACCAATCGTGGAAAAATGTAATGTTTTACCAATATTTTGCTTAATTTTCGTTTTTTGAGCGATTATCGAAACTGTAATTTCAGCCAATTTTTTTCTTTCTAACTGAACAGCAGGTTTATTTTGAACAAAAAAACTCTTTAAAATAAGTTAAAGCACAAATAAACTTATCCAGGTTTGTAGAAAAATAGCTTATCTCGCCTTTCGTAACATTTATTTGTTGCCTATTTGTTTTTTTGACCCCTTTTTCATTCTGTTAGATGTCGTTATAAATGCCCCAAAGGTTAGTGTTAAAAATCATAAAAAAACACATCCCCTTCCTTAACCCTACCACTAACCCTAAGTTCGGGTGGCAATATGAAAACTAAATTAATACGACAGAAAAGGTTTGATAGGGCCGTTAAAAGTTAATTTATAGTCTACTGAACCGTGAAGTTAATTTCACCTGTGTGATTATATCATTGTCGTTTTTTTTTTAATTAAAAAAGGTTTTATAGATAGATTTAATTAAAGTCTTTTAAATTAGAAGAAACATGTGTTTCACACTGTCAAATTAAAAAAATAATAATAATAATCATATTTATTCAATAAATAACAACAAATAATAATGAATAAAATGTCCTTTTTCGAAACCAATATGCAAATTTCAGGAAGTTTCATTGGATGTCCTGCTGGCTTGGCAGGCCGAGAGCAGGCTCGATGCGTTTCCACGAATAGTGGCGATGGAGAGGTGCTCGTAAAGCCAATTCACGATGGTCGCCGGTGTCGTTAAACTGTATTTATTTGTATATTTAGAGGGTGGGTGCGCTCACTATCAGGTATAGGGAACAACCAATCATAGTTTAACTTTCGACGGCAATTCTTTACCATTAGAAAACCCTGCGATCTTTATGTAAAGTTTGTCGATCGCAATGATGTGGAACAAACAGTTATCAGCAGCATCTGATTCAGCGTAAAACCTACACACACACGGTCACCGATTTCCTTTTATTTGTAGAATACTCAGGGAATTGTTTTGTTAGAAAAACTGAACCTTTTTATTTGTAGGATACTCATGGAATTGTTTTGTTAGAAAAACTGAACTTTTTTCTGATAAAAATGTGATTTGTTTCAGTTTGAGCAAATAATGTATCGTAACACTTCACTTCACTTCTTTTTTTTTTTTTGATACTTCTGCAGTTTACGAATCCGACCATTTTAGATAGTATTTTCAAGTTAAATTCTATTTTTACGGAATCTTTTGTTAATTATCGTTATGTGAAAGTAAGTACAGAATAGTTAACAAAGCTGTTATAGTATCTCAACACATATTAAAGACATATGACTGACAAGTGAACACACGCCATAGGATTTCAATGTGAGTTGCTGGGCACGCTTTATTGAACTCCTAGATGGGGGAGAACGCTTTCTTAGTTCTTCTTAATTGAAGAGTTCTAGTAAGGGATGTTACTGGGGTCATAACACTACATCCCCCCCTTTTCCCAAATAATGAACGGAATCACACTGACTGAAAGTTTCATTCGTCAAATCTTTTCGGTGCTTGATGGTACGGCCAGATCAGGATGTGTGGTTAGGAGGGGTGTTACTCTCTTGATTTGTATCATTTGTTGTGGTTGTGTGTGGGGTGTGTTTAGTATGTTGCTTTTGAGTTTTCTGTGTGTTTATTCTTTCGATGGGAAGGCTTCGTGTGGGGCCTGCTTCTACTCTGGGTGTGGGGCTCCCGATGGGACCCTGTGGGGCCTCAGGTGGGTAAACATGGGGGATCATTGAGGACCGATATTGGTCTTCCCTCAGGCGATGTTGATTCCTGCAGATTAACTTTCCTGAAGGAGGCTGCACCATGTAGGATCTGGGTTCCATACACGCTTGTGTGACAACTGCGGGTGACCATTTCCCAGCATCCTTCTCCAGTACTCGAACATGCTGTCCAACCTGCAGATTGAGATCTCTGGCATGCTGATTATAATACCTTTTTTTTGTTCGGTTTGCCTTTGGTATAGACGAGTTGACACTTCTTCTCTTTGTGCAGTGTGGTTGGCACATCTTACTCGGAGGTTCCCAACCAACTTCTTGTTGTACAGCAGCTCACCATGTGACGGGATTGTATGGTCTATCGGAGTTGTTCGAAGACATAACAAAAACATGTCCAGGTCACGCCCACTTGAGGTGGCTTTCTTGATGGCTGATTTTATGGCCTGTACACAATGCTCAGCCAGGCTATTCGATTGGGGTGATAAGGTGCGATGTTCAAAACACCATTCCCTAGTGAACCGCTATAAAAGAGCAGAGCTGAAATGTGGGCCATTATCACTGATGACCCTCTCTGGGATTCCTTGTTCCCCCAAATTTGTCTGATCAGATCTATGACCTCCTGGCGAGAGAAGTTGTTTAATTCTCTGACAAACAGATATTTGGAGTAGTAGTCCACTATCACCATATAGTCAGATCCATTGAAGTGGAGCAGGTCTGTAACTACTATCTGCCATGGTCTCACGGGAATCTCGTGTGGCATCAGGGATTCCACACTCTGCGATTTCTGGTTTTCCTGGCATGTATCACATAGTTGGACATCCCTCTCTATGTCTTTGTTTATATTATCCCAGAATACGTAACTTTTTGCTATCAGTTTACACTTTTCAATCCCTTGATGCCAATAGTGGATCTTGTGTAGTATCTCTGGCTGCATGAACTTGGGTATTATAATCCGATCGCCCTTGGTTAAGATTCCATTTTCGATAGCCAGCTCATTCCGATAGGGTCGCATTCTTTTTCCAATCTCCCTGACCGTGTCAGGCCAGCCTCGCAGGATCAAGTCCCTCAGCTTGCATAGGGTGACATCAGCATTTATGGCCTGGTGAATTTATGTCAATTTCTCTGCTGAGAATTGTATAAAGTCAACCCTGAGGTCGAGGTTGATTGTCTCCTTGGCTTTCTTGTTGGGTAGCCTTGAGAAACCATCGGCTAGAGCCATTTCCTTGCCAGGGCGATAAACGATGGTTGGGTCATAACCCTGTATGCGCAGTAGCATTCGTTGGAGACAAGGTGGGGCTGCAGATTGATCATCTCCAGAGGTTTGTGGTCGCTTTTGACCTGGAATGAGCATCCCTAGAGATACGTCCTGAAACGCTCACATCCGAACACGACTGCTAATAGCTCACGTTCAATGTTAGTATACTGTTGTTTTGTGTCTATTAGCGATTTTGATGCAAAAGTTATCGGTTTTTCTTTCCTGCAGAAGTGATGATCTACCTGGAGCACAGTCTGTTTTGATGGATCAAAATAGGTTAATAGCATCTCTTTGCATATGACGTCTTTGATTTGCTGAAGATACTTTTGATGCCTTGTAGTCCACTGGTACTTGACTTCATTCTTTAGTCGATCTCTCAGGGATGCTGCGAGATCCAACAGATGCAGGATGAAGGGTGCCATGTAGGTGATGATGGCCAACAATTTTTGTAGGTCAGTGATGTTCGTTGGGCTGGGTAACGCCTTGATTTCATCCACCTTGCTGGGATCATGGCTAATCCCATTTTCGTTGTACATTGCTTCTTGTTGACTGCACATTTTTCAGTATTCAGAAGTAGTCCTCCCACTTGTGCTATTTTCATCAAGTTGTGCAAGATTTCATTGTGCTGTTCGTTGCTTTTGCCGTAGATGATGATGTCGTTGACTAATCCTAGAGTGCCAGGGCATTTCTCATCACATGACTAGACCAAAATGCATTTGCTGAAAACAAAATCTTCCAAACGGTGAGTTAAATGTAGTCAGTAACTGGGATTCAGCGTCTCGCTTAACAGACCAGTACCCATTTTTGGCGTCAAGTTTCGAGAAATACTTGGCACCGGAGAGCTTGTGCGCAAGCTCTTTCATCGTGGGAGTCCTGTGGTGACATAGCATGATCGCAACTATTTAGATTTTTTTCATCTAGGCAGAGAAGTTTTCTTTATTGGCTTTGTGAACATACACTAGACTGTTGACCCATTCCGTTGGCTCGTTAGTTTTCCGTATGATACCTTGTTTCACCATATCCTCTTGCTTGGCTTGGATCTCATCTCTCGTGTAGATGAGACATTTCCGGGGTGCATGCATTACGGGATGGCTGTCTGACTTTAGGATAATGTGATATTCACTGTTAAAGTTGCCTGTTCGATCAAACTGATCAGGGTACACATTCACTAACTCCTTAGCTGAGCCTATCCGTGTTGGGGCTTTCTGGATGTCGCAGTGCAGTGTTACCAACCAAGCACATGTGTATGAGAGAAAATAATCCTATGATAATACGTCTGATACGATGTTATAGTATCTCAATACGTATTAAAGACATATAAAGGACAAATTGAACACACGGCATCGGATCTCAATGTGCCTCTCTGGGCACAATTTATTGAACTCCTAGAAGGGGGTATACCACTTTCTTAGTTCTCCTTAATTAAAGAGTTCTAGTAGGGGATGTTACTGGGGTCATAACATCACAAAAGCCATGTTAAGAATGTCTTTCTAAATACTAACGTTATTATTTCAACATGGTCCGTAAACTGCAGAAGTACCTTTTTTCTTAATTTAAGCCTGCTATTATGTTCAAATCGACAGTTTAAAAGCTTCAAAAAAACTTTCGAATAGCAAAGTGTCACGCTGAAGTAGTCAACCCATTCTGGCCATTTATTTTATCCGATTTGTTTCCTATATCGGGTTAGTGTTGGAAAAGGTGTTTGTAGCCCTTAAACTATCGACGATAGAGTAATTGCGGGCTTGAGTTAAAGACCAATGTCGAGTTTTTTAGTTAATGTGTGCTCCTAAAAAAAAAGAAAATATGCATTTCTGCAAGCGCCCCTGTCGTATCAAAGAACCAACATGTTTACAGTTATTCGCTATTTGCTTTCCTCTTTCAATTCTCAACCGAAACGTACGTGATTGCTTACTAATTAAATTAAAAACAAAAACCAAAAAACTGTAATCCTCCTCTTCCTCTCTATCCCTTCTTCACTCTCTCTCTTCCTCCCCATCTCTCCTTCTCAACCCCCTTTCTCTCTATCCCTTCTTCCCTCTCCCTCTCCTTCTCACCCCCTTTCTCTCTATCCCTTCTCTCTCCCTCCCCCTCTCCTTCTCAACCCCCTTTCTCTCTATCCCGTCTTCCCTCTCTCTCTCCCTCCCCATCTCTCCCTCTCCTTCTCAACCCCCTTTCTCTCTATCCCGTCTTCCTTCTCTCTCTCCCTCCCCATCTCTCCCCTATCCTTCTCAACCCTTATCTCTCTTTCCCTTCTTCTCTCTCCCTCCCCATCTCTCCTTCTCACCATCTCTCCTTCTCACCCCCTTTCTCTCTATCTCTTCTTCCCTCTCTCTCTCTCCCTCCCCATCTCTCCCCTCTCCTTCTCACCCCCTTTCTCTCTATCTCTTCTTTTCTCTCCCTCCCCATCTCTCCTCACTTCTTCTCACCCTTTTCTCTCTATCCCTTCTTCCCTCTCTCTCTCCTTCTCCAACTCTCCCCTCTCCTTCTCAACCCTTTTCTCTCTTTCCCTTCTTCTCTCTCCCTCCCCATCTCTCCCCTCTTCTTCTCACCCCCTTTCTCTCTATCTCTTCTTCCCTCTCCATCTCTCCCCTCTCCTTCTCAACTCTTTTCTCTCTATCCCTTCTTCCCTCTCCCTCTCCTTCTCACCCCCTTTCTCTCTATCCCTTCTTCCCTCTCCTTCTCACCCCCTTTCTCTCTATCCCTTCTTCCCTCTCCTTCTCACCCCCTTTCTCTCTATCCCTTCTTCTCTCTCCCTCTCCTTCTCAACCCCCTTTCTCTCTATCCTTTCTTCCCTCTCTCCCTCCCCATCTCTTCCCTCTCCTTCTCACCCCCTTTCTCTCTATCCCTTCTTCCTTCTCCTTCTCACCCCCATTCTCTCTATCCCTTCTTCTCTCTCTCTCCCCATCTCCCCCCTCTCCTTCTCACCCCCATTCTCTCTATCCCTTCTTCTCTCTCTCTCCCCATCTCCCCCCTCTCCTTCTCAACCCCCTTTCTCTCTATCCCGTCTTCCCTCTCTCTCTCCCTCACCATCTCCCCCTCTCCTTCTCAACCCCCTTTCTCTCTATCCCTTCTTCCCTCTCTCTCTTTCCCTCCCCATCTCTCCCCTCTCCTTCTCAACCCTTTTCTCTCTTTCCCTTCTTCTCTCTCCCTCCCCATCTCTCCCCTCTCCTTCTCACCCCCTTTCTCTCTATCTCTTCTTCCCTCTCTCTCTCCCTCTCCATCTCTCCCCTCTCCTTCTCACCTCCTTTTCTTCTATCCCTTCTTCCCTCTCTCTCTTCCTCCCCATCTCTCACCCTTCCCCGTCTCTCTCCTCTTCTCTTTCACTCACTCTCTTAAGAAGGTTTATTTATTTATTTATTGACCCCCCCCCCCTCTCTCCAATAACCGACCTTGGCATTGGCCTTCGTGCTAATATCAAAGATAAGTATGGTTCTTTTTGGTCCCAGGTGGCCATCCTCCCAGGCATTACCCCCTCCTTTAGCAACCATCCAGAGTGGGTCCCTTTTTGGGGGAGGGGGATTTCCCTTCATTAAACCGATCTCGTATCAAATTCACCTTCGTGGAAAGCGTAGGGTAAATATTTCCTTGTCTTACTCTCGTGGGGAGGCAAGTACATAAGGGCACATTTTCTCGGGGAGGGGGGATAGACTATCATGTTAATGACGAGATACGATTGCCCCCCCCCCCCCTCCAAAAAAAAAAAAGAATTCAAACCTTCCTTGGACCCATGGTTATAAATAATAACAATACCTATTTCTAATCTAATATTATTAAGTACATTGTCATCCGGTACGCCTTTTTCTCCGTAAAGAAAACGTATCATTTTCAAATAACCCGAATTCAAGTGCTTACAACACGCCAAGTAGTTAAAGAAGAAAGAAGAAAGAAAAACTTAATCAACGGAGGCAGAAACTGATTATATAAATTCAAATGAGTTTCTTTTTCTTCCATCCGTGATTATTCTCCGACACACACAGTAACTTTTTTAGTCGTTAAAAACTGGGTCGTTACGTTTAGTCAGTGTTTTAGTAGCAATGAACAACCTTATCAAAACACATCTCTGTGTCTCCGAAATGAATAAATGCGAAAGTTTTTGTTCCCACCTCTCCTAACATCAAAACCGACTATTTAGTTCTATAATACGAGATGTTTATTAACTTCCTCGCCAGGAGGTTAGACAAGAGGTCTTGTGTGGTTTTGAAAAGCCAGCGCACTTTGACCTACAAAAAATGCCTGTAGGGGCATCTCAGGCTATTAGCAGTAAACTAACCCCTTCTCAGAGAGAAGGCAAGGCCTGGGAGGGTGGACCTCCTAGGACTGAACATGCCTCAGTCCGACAGTAATAAAGCCACTGTCAGACTGATTTATATCATAATTCTATGATACAACATAAGATTTTGAAATACCATATATATAGTAATCTGCAACCACCCACAAACAGATTTAGGTTTTCCTCATTTGCATATTTATTTTTTAAACAGCTTTTAATCAATTAATATTCTCGAATATGCATTTGTAATTTGCATTGTCATATTTTCTCATATATACGCAATATTTTCATTGATAGTAAAACGTCTGTCACTAGGATACTGAGAACAGATACTACACTTTGAATTATTTATTTGCACAAAATATAAACATTTACCTTCAGAACAAATTAGGCACAAGGCCATCAAAAGTGTGTGGTGAATGGAGGTTCGTTTGCCATCCTTGATTAAAAATGATAAAAATGTCTTTCCTTTTCTTAACTAGAATCCTCTCAGTCATCACAATATCACATTTACTCTAGGGTCCATAGCACTTAAATAAAATTTCAAACAAATTTGGGGACATTTTTTCATAAATACATTTATTTACAGAAATTCATTGGATTAAAATGGGGAGTGGGAGAAAGAAAGACAAAAAACGGTTAGTAAGACCCTTCGAACCTTTTCTAAATAATAGACCACCTATTGTTTCCCGGTTTGTTCACAACTGAAAGCAAGCATGACAATCTCTAAATGGGAGTGGGATCTAAGTTGGAGAAAAAAGGAGGGAGAATGGGTGGTGTCCTTCGAAGATAAATACAAATTGGGGAAGGCTGAGAGCAAAAAAAGAAAGTGTGGAGTTGGCATCTTGTAGGATTTCTATTACCGAAGGAAGCCCATTCACTCGACTAGCTATGAGGCTAAACGTTTCCAAAGGGGTAGGATGGGGGGGGGGCCTCAGGCAGAGAATGACCCCTTTTCGTACACACAAGCTCGCTACTTGTAGTTGTATCCACCTTTTTTAAAATACTGAGGAATGTAATCTTTCGCTATCACATCTGGTGCTTGTAAAAACGCAATCAGATTTTGATCATCAAAAGATTCAACCCCTGGGTTACTCTCAGACGCGACGTTTACACTGTTAGTTTACTCGTTACATATATCCAGTCATAGACACACGTCTGTTTGTCCAAACCACCATCTTTGTTTTCCCAGCCAACAACGACATGCAAGGGAGATCACTCTAAGAGTTTATCCTATTTCCAAAGGCATAGAACTCTTATATATCAATACAAGGGAGATAACTTAACATTTCTGGTGTCTTCTTGTAAAGACTACAGTTCCATAAAAAGAAAGTAAAATGAGTCATTGCAATAAGTCTCCCAGAACTTCAGAAACGGCTTCCATCGTCGTCAGACAATCTGCGACCTGTTCTTGGCCCCTGATCTGGTCAGTTTGAATTTCCTTCTTCGCCATCATTTCCTTCACTCTGGCCACTTACAAGATTTGATGACTTTAAAGTCGCTACCAGAGACACATTGTCTATTTTACAAAGAACTTCAGGCAATCAAGGTAGTCTGACTATCTTTTGAAGCATGGCGGCAATCAATATACCAGCATCAGCTGCTTCACTAAGTGCAAGAATCTCTTATGCTAATGCACTTTTTATTAGACGGTCAAGTTTTTTGATGACCAGCACATAGGAGCCATTCTGTTCATCTTGCCACAAACAAATATGATGAAACCACGTTGGGAAGATCCGTCCTCCAAACTAGCATAGGTGGCATCTGAATAACAAACAATATTCAGATTCAAATGTTTCCCTAGTCGGGAAAAGATACGAAACCTGTCCTTATTTTAACTTTATTAGTGACTTGTTTGCCTCGAAGAATAACTTCTGGAGATTTTCCAATATTACTCATTCTGCACACATCAAATGATACATCTGGTCATGTCTGGGTGGATACCCACATCATTTGACCAGTAATCTCTTTAACTCTCTCTTCTCCTTCTGACTCAATTCATCATTTTTCCTTAATGATCTTCTTTTATGTATGTCTTTGAGGATATAGCTGAATACATAGATGTTGATTTATAATGATCCCATTTTTTGTTTGCTTAACATTCAATCCCCAAAATTTAAGTGTTCCAATTTCATGCTTTCCAATTTAAAATATCTTTTACAATTCTGAGATCACATCCTTTTAAATAAATCATTTCCACAGAAAATGAAATCATCTACATGCATTTCCAGAATGTCTATCAAGTCACCAATAGCATCATGCCAAAAAAACAGTGCATTGTCGTATGCACTCACCATTCTTTTAAGTGCGTTAACTCATGATTAACTCGCTTATACAATAAACGAGGTGCATCATTTAATTCATAAATGCATCTTTTCAGCTTTGACACCTGTAATTCTGGACACACATCAGATGATAGTCTAAGAAATACCTCCCTCTCTAGCATATTACCTTGCAAAAATGCTGAAATAAAATCAAAAGTCTCCACCTGCCACATCATAACCGAGGCTGTTAACAATACGAAACATGGCTGCACGTTGGAGAATCTGTTTTTAGGTTATGGGAATCTTCTTCATAAGCACGTACAACAAGACGAGCTTTCATTATCTTTTTGTCATTCACAAATTTTTCTGTTATCACCCATCTTGTTGATATACATTTTTTGCCCCATGTTAGACACACATTCATATACTTCATGAATTTTCATTATTTCCGATTCTCTTTTCTTTGCATCAATCACATCTTTTCCTTGTTCTTGTTCAGAAATGAGCAAAACTGCATGTTCCTGATAACTTACTCCGTCTGTTACTTGAGGAAGTTCTCTCCATTGATCAACATGATCCCAATTGACACAAATAGGATTTTTATTCTCTGCTTCTGGTTTTATATTTAGTCAATGGATATATTTTCTCTATTGACTTTGTTTATGTGCTCATAACCATTCCTTTTTTTCCAATCATCACCCCGTTTCAATTTATATTCTACAACTTCGTTTCTACTTGGTTTTATACTGTTATCTTTCACTTCCTTTCTATCGCTATTAGAATTTTTATTATCTTGTCCTTCATCTTCTCCTTCAAGACTTATTAATCTCATTTGAAGAATTTGTATTTTCTTCATTCCTTAAACTTCGCAATTTCTTGTCTACCGTCATAGATGCATCCTGAAAAATGCTCCTCCATATCTGATCAATACATATTGACCTTCTTTACCCAAAACTTTTGCAGGACCACGCCATCCTTTATAGTTTTGTTTTCTGTAATAGACACGGTCACCTGTCACAAAACCTTCATCCGCATAAGTCCTTATATTAGATCTCAAAGCTCTCCAAATTCTTTCGTTTGATTCGGCTTCCATGAAGCTTTTCCTTGCTGCATGTAGGACATTTAAATTTATTCTCACCATGTTGCTGGTTGTTGCAGTTTCTAATTCAGGTAACCGATCATTCAAAACTGGGGGGGGGGGGTAATATTTGACCCAAATACAAGCTCATTTGGACCATATCCAGAATGATTCTGGAAGTGTATTTTTGGCACTAACAGCCCAAGATATTCTGGCTCACTTTTTTCATCATCTAATGCGTTTTCTATTGCTTCAGCAATTATTAGATTGTGACGTTCCACAGTACCATTGCTGAATGGACTTTCTGTAGCTGTCGTGCATGTTTCAACATTCAGTTTTTCGTTCATCTGTCGGTAGCCCTCATTATAAAATGTCCTCCATTGTCACTTAAAAGCGACTTGGGCGCTCCAAAGTAAGAAATCCACATTAAAAATATGTTGCAAATAATTTCTTCGCTCTTTTTGGTTTTAATAAATCTGGCAGCTTAGAGAGATATTCAGACTACCTAGATTGCCTGAAGTTCTTTGTAAAACGGACAATGCGTCTCTGGTAGAGACTTTAAAATCATCAGATCTTAATTGTAATGTAATTTCTCGGCCGTTCTCCTTTTTTCCACCCTAGAGCATACTTTTAAAGTCTCCCAATGTAACACTATGCTTGGTGCATTTTTAACCTCCAGAAGCATATTAGTTAGTGGAAGACTATAAGTTCTGAAGTCGTGATTTGCAATTTAATATATCTTCCAAAAATGCAACGGCTGTCATTTTTAAAATTTAGTAGTATTCCTGCAGTTTTCATTAATTTATGACTTAATAACAGGGGTAAATCATTATTTACGATGTCAGCCACAAAATAACCTCTGACACTTTTTATACTCCCTATTGTCACAGGAAATTTAACTGTTTTAATGGCTTTTATCTCTACTCCATCTCTAAAACAAAATGTTCTGTTCGACATAACAGTTTCTACTAACTGCTTATCTCGATCATTTAATGTATCAAAGAATTTTGTTAAACTAAAGTTCTCCAGCAACAGTTCGTGAACACGCAGTCGACACTGCCGTACCCAAAGTCTCTTTCACAAGATTGGACATTTTTACATTAGAATAAGAATCATTTATCAATGTTCGATAACATGAATCAACATTAAACGGATCAAGAGTACAATAAGGACCCCAGTTCATTAACACAACATGTGGAACATTTTCTGGAAGTCACCGGCATCTTCCGGTTGACCTCGCAATACACGTGGTCGCTATTTACAAAACAACTTGTAAATAAAATAAACGAAATATATATGCTGACTTGTAATCTTTCGTTTTGCAATAAACAAAACAATTTATCGTTTTTTTTTGTTTTACTTTTATTTACTAAAAAAACATTTTAAACGCAGAACATTCTATATTTCGTGTTGTGTATTTTAAGAAAAAGTGTATTGCGAGGTCAACCGGAAAACGCCGGTGACTTCCGGAACAAGTTCCGCGTCTTGTGTTAATGAACTAGGGTCCTTATTGTACTCTTGATCCTATTAAACAAAGTAAAGTTCGCTTGGTCTTTATCTTGAGTTTATTTGCTTTTGTAATTTAAAAAAATGTAGATTTTATGGAGAGGGAGGTGGGTCCTTTATATACCTTAGTCTGCTATTTATTTTCAAATTAGTATCTGTCTGTATTTTTAAAAACATACCTGTCTCTAGTTATTTGCATCCCAACGAGGGAAAAGTTAGACACATGGTCGCTTTTAATGTAAGGAAAATCCGCCCCCACCCCGTCAAAGTGGCAATCTGGAGTGGGGGTGGGGGAACTTGCCTCAGTCTTAGAGGATTTCTGACCGAGAACAAAACAAATACTCCACGTTGATGCTTATCTGTCTGTACTTCAAATCTACTACTTATAATATTGCATCCTGATAGGAAGTAAAAAGGATGGGTCGCCTTCCACGAAATTCAGCCCCATCCTATTTCTTTTTTTTTTTCCACTATGGAATTTTGTTATGTTTTTTGTTTTATGACTAAACTATGCACTTGTTAACTCCAAAAAACTTACTAAACTTTAACAGGGTTGGGTTTATTGACTGCCATCTGAGGCATCCTCATTCAAGTGCTGATTCTTCTTCTTTCGTGTGAATCAGATGATTCTGCTGTTGGCATTAGTTTCCCCAACGTTTTTCTAGTTAGAAATCTTTCTGGAAAGACATCGGGTACTTACGGGAAGGACCATGCAAAGGTTGCCAACATCCCTAAGTGAAAGTGGTACTGCGGAACCGATTGGATTCGAACTTGGAACACCCAGGTCTTCAGTCCGTGTTGTTATCCACTTAACCACCCTCACCTCCCATTCAAGTGCTGACAAGACTGACCGAGGCTACTTTTCGCGACCAAACTAGAGTGTCTTTTTTAGAGAGCTGGATTTTCACTATGAACTGTTCCGGTGTCTAACCTTGTCACTGTAATAGGCAGGTAAACAAATCCTCCCAGGCATTACTCGTCCCAAAACGAATATAGGTCAGTTTATTGTTGGTCACTCCCTTATCATACATAATTTTGCAAATTTACAAACTTGTAGACAAGGTCTTATTCTAACATTTAGAACAAACGTTTTGGGGTCATCTTCGTTGTGGTGTAAATAAAAGGGAATGAAAGGGAAGGGTGTTAGTAAATGAATAAGTCGATGATAAGTATGGACGAAGACAAAAGGTTAAAGAGTCCATGCGGTGTGGAATAAGTGTCCCGTTAGTAAAGAGTAAAGAAGAATTCATAAGCGAAAGTTTGTATGTACGTTGAAGTCAGGCAGTGTGTGTGTATGTATGTAGGTGTGTGTGTCTTACCTTAAGTCCACTGGGTGTTAGTAAATGAATAAGTCCATGAGTATGGACGGAGGCAAAAGGTTAGAAAGCCCATGAGTTGGATAAATATCCTGTACGTAGAGAATGGTTAAAAGTTCATGTTATGAGACTGTTTATATGAGAAAGTCTGTACGTATGCATGTGTTTATGTAGGTATGTGTATGCGTTACATTAAGTCCATGTGTGTGCGGTTATTGCCATGTGGGATCCTTGGGTCTTCTTGTTTAACCCAGAGCCAGACGGTTTCTGGTTGTATCCCAAGAGAGAAGTTTTTGGGTCAGTCCGAGCAACGTAGATGAGTAGTTGGCAGTGCCGTCTCGTGGCCGAAAACGAGGAAGAATGTGTCAAGCGTCATCTTTTATTACTATTAGTACCCATCTCAGTTCGTATGAGAGATGGCCCCTGATTTGGCAAACGCGAGACAAAGTTAAATGCTTGCACCAATCAGGGCTCAGCTTAAAAATCAAGCACAGATTCAAAATATCGCTAACCGCGACGTGTCGCTGCTTCTGCTGTGCTGTTGTCACTTGTAGCTTCTGCTCCTGCTTCAAATTAACATCCTCCTCGTAAAATTAAAACAATTTCACTTTACTCAATTTTTGTATTGTATTTTTTTTTAAATGTTAAATTCTGTAACATTTCAATTTGCGATTAGCTTTATAATTGTCAAACAACATATTGTCTGTGTGCGGCAATTTACCTTCAAATGTAACTTTTTAAATTCACTTTTTAAAAACTTTTCAAACAATTTTATTAAATTAATGTAATGACCAAACAATACTGCAAGTAATTTAATTAAACTTCACAAAAACTTGATTTAAAAAAAGTGGCAGGGGGGGGGGGGCAGCGTGCAACAGTTGTTTTATATTTTGTATCATGGCTATTTCGTCGTTAAAAGAAAGAAAACAAAGTCGAAAATATTTATGGGATTTAAATTTAAACATTTTGTATGACATCCTATCGATTTTATTGCAAAACCAATTTTTTCCAATAACTGTAAATAGAGAAAAGGTGACGAGAAACAAAAATGAAAGTAAAAAGACTCCCAAGCAACGCTGGATCGGTGCAGTTAGTTTTAGTTGTAAAACCCGTGAAATAGTTTGTCGTTTATGAATCAACGATCAAGTAAGTTAGTAGTAAATGTTAAAGTACAGTACACACTTTACGTATTTAGAGCTTGTCATTTGAAGCCGTTCAGAGCACGGTAGAGGTCAATCGTCAAATTAATCCGCCTTTGTGTTCCTACAACAGTCTTTGTTGGGGCGTTGGGATATTTAAATATTAACCAAGATCAATTTATCGTCCAGTCGATCCTCCTTTATAACTGCGAGGCATGGCCAATGAAGATGGTCGATTTGTGGAAGTTGACAGTCTTTGACACTAACTGCCGCTGCCGCGTTGCTGCTAGGCTGACAATGTCTCTATTTCTATCCGCTGTCAACGCCTCAACCTGAAGTTGCGGCTGTCTGTTTTGTTGCAGCGGCATCTTTGATGGTTCAGGCATGAAGCGTGTTGCCCAGAAGAGGGGATTAATTTTTGATGTAATCCTCCCTACATGGGTAGCACAAGTATATCAGTGGGCAGCTGGGGTGACGTAGCTTAGCTCTCAGGTCCATAGATGATCTTATGCGACTGTGTTCAGGACCGCTGTGCAGGTACCTTCATGGTTCGGGATGCAGTGCAGGCCAGGATAGAAGCCGGCTTAATCTGACCAGGGTGAACGCTGTGGCAAACAACAAAAACAACACACTTTACACTTCCAGTACTGATGCGACCGTGTCAGTTATTGACGTGATGTTGTGAGACATAGGACGAATATATGAAAATGAATTTGGATGAAAAATCTTAGGTATAGATCAACAATAATATTTATTAATATATTTACAACTGAAAGAAGAATTTACTTCTATAATGAGAGCATTTATTGAAACCTCTGTGCATTGCACGTCCATTGAAATTGGCTCTCTGAAAATTAATTCAAGGGACATAACTCTCTCAAAATATCTTTGAGGCAAGCGAGACAAGAGCAAGAGTTACTTCCCTTTAAAATACAAACTGTTTCTAGATGAATCTGTTTTCAATAATTTGAAATAAGATTTAATGGATTTATGTAAATTTAATACAAATTATATGAAATTTCAATTATATGAATAATGGAGGGGTGATATTAACTGGATTGAAAACATGTATTTAAAGTAATTTTGAAGTGTTTCAAAGTGTTGATCATTAGAAAATAATTTGACGCAAGTTAATGGCCACTGCTTTGAGAATCTTGATATGATTTCTTGAACGAGCTCTGTTCAAAACAGAAAACGACCCATCAGAGTACCCTCTAGTGCACAATTGGCACTCCAATAAATGCTCACCAATGGCCGACTCATGGGCTTGTAAGCGCTCGTATGTCGGGCATTATCTGTGCCTACGTATCCAACTGGGGACATGTTGGGAAATTCTTATCTCTAAACGTTGGATGGTACGCTCCTCACACTGGCCATTAAAATAATAAACAAGATTATATTGAATTGTGGGGATAACATCTTTCCGAAAAGAGGGCCAAGCATTTCTAGTCCTAAACACTGGTCGCACATTGGGTGAAAAAAAAACAGCGAGACACAGCTGAAGCACTTTTATGTGACAACTCCTGATTTGTGGTGCCAATCCGTGGCAGTTTCATATAAACGGGGCATTTGTGGGTTCAAAACATTTTAAAACTTTAAACGAGACGATTTTGTAATTTATGCATCTTTCAATGCTGCATAAAAGGTAACCATTGGAAGAGAGGATATTAATCGGTTGAGAAAAAAGGGATCAAATGGATTTGAGGCACCACAGAATGAACAACAACCAAGAGGACATTTTGTTTTAGCACCGATTTTTTTAAACTTTTGACTTCCAGTTTTATGGCTTATGAAAAATCAAAGATTTTTATAACGAAAAATTGAACACTTTAAAATAATAGTTTCTTTTAATACAATCCAATATTAAAAAATAAAATTCTTTTAATACAATCCAATATTAAAAAATAAAATTCTTTTAATACAATCCAATATTAAAGAATAAAATTCTTTTAATCCAATCCAATATTAAAGAATAAAATTCTTTTAATCCAATCCAATATTAAAGAATTAAATTCTTTTAATACAATCCAATATTAAAGAATTAAATTCTTTTAATACAATCCAATATTAAAGAATAAAATTCTTTTAATCCAATCCAATATTAAAGAATAAAATTCTTTTAATACAATCCAATATTAAAGAATAAAATTCTTTTAATACAATATTAAAAAAATAACATTCTTTTAATACAATCCAATATTAAAGAATAAAATTCTTTTAATACAATCCAATATTAAAGAATAAAATTCTTTTAATACAATATTTAAAAAATAACATTCTTTTAATACAATCCAATATTAAAGAATAAAATTCTTTTAATCCAATCCAATATTAAAGAATAAAATTCTTTTAATACAATCCAATATTAAAGAATAAAATTCTTTTAATACAATATTAAAAAAATAACATTCTTTTAATACAATCCAATATTAAAGAATAAAATTCTTTTAATACAATCCAATATTAAAGAATAAAATTCTTTTAATACAATATTTAAAAAATAACATTCTTTTAATACAATCCAATATTAAAGAATAAAATTCTTTTAATCCAATCCAATATTAAAGAATTAAATTCTTTTAATACAATATTTAAAAAATAACATTCTTTTAATACAATCCAATATTAAAGAATAAAATTCTTTTAATCCAATCCAATATTAAAGAATAAAATTCTTTTAATCCAATCCAATATTAAAGAATTAAATTCTTTTAATACAATCCAATATTAAAGAATTAAATTCTTTTAATACAATCCAATATTAAAGAATAAAATTCTTTTAATCCAATCCAATATTAAAGAATAAAATTCTTTTAATACAATCCAATATTAAAGAATAAAATTCTTTTAATACAATCCAATATTAAAGAATACAATTCTTTTAATACAATCCAATATTTAAAAAAATATTTTTGTAAAACATCTCTGTTGGCATCTGTTTATTTAAATGTTTTTTAAATATTTGTTTTTTTCGTTTGTTTATACATTTTGCTTAAATTACAAGTTTTGTAAATAAACTATGTATTTTTTAATTTTATTTGTTATAAATCTCCAAAGTTTACAAAACAAAATGTTCTTTAAATAAAACCATTTTTTTAATAAAAAATCTGAAAAGGCAAATTTACAAATGTGCAGAAACAACGTATAATTTTGTTTATAATTCAACCGGAAGTAAAAAAAAAAAAATAAATATAAAAAGTAAAAAAAATTGGTGTTATGACAAAATGTGTCGTTTTAGTTGTTGCTAGTTCTGGGGGTGCCTCAACTCTATTTCATCCTAAAAAGGTTTATGCATCATGTAAAACTTTATTATGCATTAATTTATTCAGAAACAACAACGACATATATTAAAAAAATAAAGATAATCATTGTTCACCATTCTACCAACGACCTGCAAGCTTTTGTACATTGGACGATTTGAAGGAAACTTTATGTGAAGTTTCTTAAATCGATAAGTCAATGTTGGAATGAGTAGAAATCAACTTCCAAGAATTTTTTCAGAAATGCGTTTGGTGGAACCGTTCTCAGGTGTATAGTCTTGTGGTAAAGATAAATAAATCGTCCATGTTATTTAAATACCAAAGAAATGTATATGAAAAACCGATATAAAAAATATAAAAGTTTTATATATATTCAGACATACAAGATTCAAATAAACTTGGAAGCAAGTAGAAAATGTTCTGGGGTGAATTTCTTGTGACAATTAAAAGTTTTTGATTATGTTTTGATGCAGTGAATCTGATATGTGACTGCACTTTGTCTATACCAAGACCTAAATCTGCCTGACTATAGTTGAAGGTATGTGTGAAAAGCTTAATAGTAGTCATAAGAGTTTAACATAATGTGTGATAAAAAGGAAATAGGAAGAGGATACTTAAATGTTTTTTTGAAGAGAGTCACCTGGGTTTGGTAACATGTGGAATTGAAAGAGGACGTCGCACAAAGTGAATGTTTGAAGTCGGGGGGGGGGGGGTAGCCATGATGAAGAAATGTTTGAAGTCGGGGGGGGGGGTAGCCATGATGAAGAAATGTTTGAAGTCGGGGGGGGGGGGTAGCCATGATGAAGAACTGTTTGAAGGCGGGGGGGGGGTAGCCACGATGAAGAAATGTTTGAAGGCGGGGGGGGGGGTAGCCACGATGAAGAAATGTTTGAAGTCGGGGGGGGGGGGGTAGCCATGATGAAGAAATGTTTGAAGTCGGGGGGGGGGGTAGCCATGATGAAGAAATGTTTGAAGGCGGGGGGGGGGGGTAGCCATGATGAAGAAATGTTTGAAGGCGGGGGGGGGGTAGCCATGATGAAGAAATGTTTGAAGGCGGGGGGGGGGGGGGTAGCCACGATGAAGAAATGTTTGAAGTCGGGGGGGGGGTAGCCATGATGAAGAAATGTTTGAAGTCGGGGGGGGGGGTAGCCATGATGAAGAAATGTTTGAAGGCGGGGGGGGGGGGTAGCCATGATGAAGAAATGTTTGAAGTCGGGGGGGGGGTAGCCATGATGAAGAAATGTTTGAAGGCGGGGGGGGGGGGGGTAGCCATGATGAAGAAATGTTTGAAGGCGGGGGGGGGGGTAGCCATGATGAAGAAATGTTTGAAGGCGGGGGGGGGGGGGGTAGCCATGATGAAGAAATGTTTGAAGTCGGGGGGGGGGGGGTAGCCATGATGAAGAAATGTTTGAAGGCGGGGGGGGGGTAGCCACGATGAAGAAATGTTTGAAGGCGGGGGGGGGGGGTAGCCACGATGAAGAAATGTTTGAAGTCGGGGGGGGGGGGGTAGCCATGATGAAGAAATGTTTGAAGTCGGGGGGGGGGGGTAGCCATGATGAAGAAATGTTTGAAGGCGGGGGGGGGGGGGTAGCCATGATGAAGAAATGTTTGAAGGCGGGGGGGGGGGGGGTAGCCATGATGAAGAAATGTTTGAAGGCGGGGGGGGGGGGTAGCCACGATGAAGAAATGTTTGAAGTCGGGGGGGGGGTAGCCATGATGAAGAAATGTTTGAAGTCGGGGGGGGGGGTAGCCATGATGAAGAAATGTTTGAAGGCGGGGGGGGGGGGGGTAGCCATGATGAAGAAATGTTTGAAGTCGGGGGGGGGGTAGCCATGATGAAGAAATGTTTGAAGTCGGGGGGGGGGTAGCCATGATGAAGAAATGTTTGAAGGCGGGGGGGGGGGGTAGCCATGATGAAGAAATGTTTGAAGTCGGGGGGGGGGTAGCCATGATGAAGAAATGTTTGAAGGCGGGGGGGGGGGGTAGCCATGATGAAGAAATGTTTGAAGGCGGGGGGGGGGGGTAGCCATGATGAAGAAATGTTTGAAGGCGGGGGGGGGGGTAGCCATGATGAAGAAATGTTTGAAGTCGGGGGGGGGGGGTAGCCATGATGAAGAAATGTTTGAAGGCGGGGGGGGGGGTAGCCACGATGAAGAAATGTTTGAAGGCGGGGGGGGGGGTAGCCACGATGAAGAAATGTTTGAAGTCGGGGGGGGGGGGGGTAGCCACGATGAAGAAATGTTTGAAGTCGGGGGGGGGGGGTAGCCATGATGAAGAAATGTTTGAAGGCGGGGGGGGGGGGGGGGTAGCCACGATGAAGAAATGTTTGAAGGCGGGGGGGGGGGGGTAGCCACGATGAAGAAATGTTTGAAGTCGGGGGGGGGGGTAGCCACGATGAAGAAATGTTTGAAGGCGGGGGGGGGGGTAGCCATGATGAAGAAATGTTTGAAGGCGGGGGGGGGGGTAGCCATGATGAAGAAATGTTTGAAGGCGGGGGGGGGGGGTAGCCATGATGAAGAAATGTTTGAAGGCGGGGGGGGGGGGGTAGCCATGATGAAGAAATGTTTGAAGGCGGGGGGGGGGGGGGGTAGCCATGATGAAGAAATGTTTGAAGGCGGGGGGGGGGGGGGGTAGCCATGATGAAGAAATGTTTGAAGGCGGGGGGGGGGGTAGCCATGATGAAGAAATGTTTGAAGTCGGGGGGGGGGGGGTAGCCATGATGAAGAAATGTTTGAAGGCGGGGGGGGGGTAGCCATGATGAAGAAATGTTTGAAGGCGGGGGGGGGGGTAGCCATGATGAAGAAATGTTTGAAGGCGGGGGGGGGGGGGTAGCCACGATGAAGAAATGTTTGAAGGCGGGGGGGGGGGGGTAGCCATGATGAAGAAATGTTTGAAGTCGGGGGGGGGGGGGTAGCCATGATGAAGAAATGTTTGAAGTCGGGGGGGGGGGGGGTAGCCATGATGAAGAAATGTTTGAAGTCGGGGGGGGGGGGGGTAGCCATGATGAAGAAATGTTTGAAGGCGGGGGGGGGGGTAGCCACGATGAAGAAATGTTTGAAGGCGGGGGGGGGGTAGCCATGATGAAGAAATGTTTGAAGGCGGGGGGGGGGGGTAGCCACGATGAAGAAATGTTTGAAGGCGGGGGGGGGGGGGTAGCCACGATGAAGAAATGTTTGAAGTCGGGGGGGGGGGGGGGGTAGCCATGATGAAGAAATGTTTGAAGTCGGGGGGGGGGGTAGCCATGATGAAGAAATGTTTGAAGGCGGGGGGGGGGGTAGCCATGATGAAGAAATGTTTGAAGGCGGGGGGGGGGGTAGCCATGATGAAGAAATGTTTGAAGGCGGGGGGGGGGGGGGTAGCCATGATGAAGAAATGTTTGAAGTCGGCGGGGGGGGGGGGGTAGCCATGATGAAGAAATGTTTGAAGTCGGGGGGGGGGGTAGCCATGATGAAGAAATGTTTGAAGTCGGGGGGGGGGGGTAGCCATGATGAAGAAATGTTTGAAGGCGGGGGGGGGGTAGCCATGATGAAGAAATGTTTGAAGGCGGGGGGGGGGGGTAGCCATGATGAAGAAATGTTTGAAGGCGGGGGGGGGGTAGCCATGATGAAGAAATGTTTGAAGGCGGGGGGGGGGTAGCCACGATGAAGAAATGTTTGAAGTCGGGGGGGGGGGGGGTAGCCATGATGAAGAAATGTTTGAAGTCGGGGGGGGGGGGTAGCCATGATGAAGAAATGTTTGAAGGCGGGGGGGGGGGTAGCCATGATGAAGAAATGTTTGAAGGCGGGGGGGGGGGTAGCCATGATGAAGAAATGTTTGAAGTCGGGGGGGGGGGTAGCCATGATGAAGAAATGTTTGAAGGCGGGGGGGGGGGTAGCCATGATGAAGAAATGTTTGAAGGCGGGGGGGGGGTAGCCATGATGAAGAAATGTTTGAAGGCGGGGGGGGGGGGTAGCCATGATGAAGAAATGTTTGAAGTCGGGGGGGGGGGGGTAGCCATGATGAAGAAATGTTTGAAGTCGGCGGGGGGGGGGGTAGCCATGATGAAGAAATGTTTGAAGTCGGGGGGGGGGGGTAGCCATGATGAAGAAATGTTTGAAGTCGGGGGGGGGGGTAGCCATGATGAAGAAATGTTTGAAGGCGGGGGGGGGGGTAGCCATGATGAAGAAATGTTTGAAGGCGGGGGGGGGGGGGGGTAGCCACGATGAAGAAATGTTTGAAGTCGGGGGGGGGGGGTAGCCATGATGAAGAAATGTTTGAAGGCGGGGGGGGGGGTAGCCATGATGAAGAAATGTTTGAAGTCGGGGGGGGGGTAGCCATGATGAAGAAATGTTTGAAGTCGGGGGGGGGGGGGTAGCCATGATGAAGAAATGTTTGAAGTCGGGGGGGGGGGTAGCCATGATGAAGAAATGTTTGAAGGCGGGGGGGGGTAGCCATGATGAAGAAATGTTTGAAGTCGGGGGGGGGGGGTAGCCATGATGAAGAAATGTTTGAAGGCGGGGGGGGGGTAGCCATGATGAAGAAATGTTTGAAGGCGGGGGGGGGGTAGCCATGATGAAGAAATGTTTGAAGTCGGGGGGGGGGGGTAGCCATGATGAAGAAATGTTTGAAGGCGGGGGGGGGGTAGCCATGATGAAGAAATGTTTGAAGGCGGGGGGGGGGGTAGCCATGATGAAGAAATGTTTGAAGGCGGGGGGGGGGTAGCCATGATGAAGAAATGTTTGAAGGCGGGGGGGGGGGGGGGGTAGCCATGATGAAGAAATGTTTGAAGTCGGGGGGGGGGGTAGCCATGATGAAGAAATGTTTGAAGGCGGGGGGGGGGTAGCCATGATGAAGAAATGTTTGAAGGCGGGGGGGGGGTAGCCATGATGAAGAAATGTTTGAAGTCGGGGGGGGGGGTAGCCATGATGAAGAAATGTTTGAAGGCGGGGGGGGGGTAGCCATGATGAAGAAATGTTTGAAGGCGGGGGGGGGGTAGCCATGATGAAGAAATGTTTGAAGGCGGGGGGGGGGGGTAGCCATGATGAAGAAATGTTTGAAGGCGGGGGGGGGGGGGGTAGCCATGATGAAGAAATGTTTGAAGTCGGGGGGGGGGGGTAGCCATGATGAAGAAATGTTTGAAGGCGGGGGGGGGGGGGGTAGCCATGATGAAGAAATGTTTGAAGGCGGATGCCATCAAAATCCTATTGATTTCATTTGGGGATATTTTTCTTGCTTTTTATATTCTTGGCAAAATCTCATCTGATGGCCAAACACACAACTTTGCATTTAAACAGAGACACTTTTTATTGAGTGGAAATGAAACATTTTTATATTTAATCATTTTACCGGAAATTCTGTATGGAGGCATCTATGTACGGACCATTTGAAGCACTTTTTATTTGGACATCGCAGAGTGAACATCTGGTTCTTTGTACATCACTCCATATGTTGTTACGTCACTACACATCACGGATGTTGTTTTCCACATTTTCTGTTGACTGAAACGAACCACAGAGCCTCCTCCTCTCGTCAGTACAAAAAGATTTTCAGCTAAAATGAATGATTTTGTGAATTTTTCTATCAATTTCAACGGTCTCACCGCGTATCGATAGGTCATTTTTATCATTTGGGTTTTTAACGATGCTCATATTTTTCAAAGCTCTGTGTATTCAACTTTGAAATGAATGACATCTGAAAAATTGGATACATGAAAAATGTCTCAAACAATATTCTTGTGAAATGTGAGTCTTAAAGACACGCTTAGATCTGATGACCTCTGTGGAAGATTAATCTGTGTGCAGAACAGGTGACTGGTTTGGTCACATTGAAAGAATGAATGAGAGTGCTTGAGTCAGTAGATGTAGAAGGCCAAAGGAAACATGGGAGGAAGTGATAAGGAAGGACTTAAGAGAAAAAGGGATAAATAAAGACCTGGCCAGAGATAGGTTAGTTTCTAAAAGTCATCCAACACATTCAATTGTCTTTGATTCTGACTCCAAAAACTGGATTTTTCTCTGACTCTGGTTCCCCAACTCTGCAGCCTTGCATTTAAGATTCAACAATTTTGCACAGACGAAATTTGTTAACACTTAAAAATGATTGAGGAACAAGTACCATTTTTTAAAAGTAAAAATTGAGAAAGAGCAAAGGTGTTACACGAAGTTTAACCCCAACGACAGCAACAGCAATGTTTCGGCACAGGGAAGGCAAATGAAAATAAAGTATCAATATGTTATTATTTTATCACTGTGTGATACAGTAAGGGGGTGCATGATTGGCTCAAGGGATGCAGTCACGGATGATGGAATTGGCTATTGGATCCATTGTGGTTATTTATGCATTAATAATAAAGGCAATCTGCAAGTTTTGCCCCAAGACATAGCAACTTATGTTCAATTAATCACATACAATGAATAGTTGACTGAAGGTATTGTTTTTTAAATAATCCCAAAAGGGTTGATTTGCTATAAAACGGACCAACCAAACCAAAATGCAAAATGATGGTGGCGGGAGATTTAACGAGCTGACAATGATGATAGAAATTCATTTTTTGTTATTGTTATATTACATTCGTATGGGCTTCCATACGTGCTCCCGGAGCCGGAAGTCGTCAGGTGACGCGTATTAAAACTGGCCATATCTGCCACCATTTTGTTTTCCTTTTTTAGTTGAATAAAGCTTGGCTTCCAAGTAACACATGTTTTTTTTATTACAATTTATTCAACTAAAAAAGGAATACAAAAAGGTGGCAGATATGGCCAGTTTTGATACGCGTCACCTGACGACTTCCGGCTCCGGGAGCACGTATGGAAGCCCATACGAATGTAATATAACAGTTATTGAACGCGATTAATTTCTTCCAAAAGTTATCGGCTGCTTGCTGTAGCCTGATTGGCCAATGCATGCTGCAACCTGATTGGTTAAATGGATACCGAAACAGATTATAGGATCAGCTATGCCAAGTTTATATTTCAAGCCAACTTGTGAATGTTTTTTTGTTTTTTTAAAACCTGGATCCATCATATTCGCTTTAACATCTGTTTTACATGTTCGCCTGTGTTGTGCTAATCTGTCCGAAATAATCTCCAAAATCGTGAAGGGTTATGTTTCAGCATTTAAAAAAAAAATGATACAAAATCGCTGTAGGTTAACGTCTTAAATGTGCACCTTGGGCGGGTGCGCAACCAACACTAGAAATTAGTGACAATCGATATATCTATTGGGCAGACATTTTATTCATTTATTTGGATCATGGGAACATTGCGGGGAGAAAAACAACTCACATTTGCCCAAACTTTTGTCAATTGTGTCCATTTCAAAAAGTTGTTTTGCCTGAAGAAAAGCTTTTATTATTAAAGTGTACTGGCCTTAATTGAAGAAATGATAGAAACCAAATTATTGGTAAAACCTATCCATGCATAATTTTTAAACCGTGTGAGTCATATTGATGAAACGTTGATGTTAGAATAGATACGTCCTCGTATCTCTAAGATTCTCTGTCCGTCAGTCTGTCCCTCTTAAGTTTGAAATAGCATTTCGGGGTCTGTACTTCTTACGTTTGAAATACCATTTCGGGGGTCTGTTCGGGTCTTGATTTACACCGGTCTATTGGTCTGTCCTGTGCAGTTCTAGGAGGTCCACCCTCCTAGGCTTTGCCTTCTCACCCTTTGAGAAGGGGTTAGTTTATTACTAATCGCCTGAGGCGCCTCTACCGGGAAATGCCAATGGGGCTGCTCAGGCATTTTTTTGTAGGCCAGAGTGCTCAAATTATCGGGCGCTGGTTTTTCAAATCCCACTTTCCCGACCTTAGGGGAGGGAGATAAATAAAACCATTTTCCCTGATAAACATTTGGATTGAATGTGTCCATATTCTGACGGTGTTTCTGACAATGTCCTTTTTTTTTCTTTTGTTCCATGGCATAGATTTTGGTGAGTTTCCGAGTGGTCAGCATCTTCATCTGAGTGAAGCCCCCTGAAACTCCAATCGAGATGTTTACTTAGAAGCAATAAAGAATGGGCATGAGTAAGCAAGACCAATTTTCATAATTAGCCGAAGACAATCTACCCATGTGGATTAAATAAAGTGTTCTGTTCGATAGTCCATACAAATTCCCGGGTTCGACAAGATGCACCTGAAGAAGGTTGGAGGTTGCATCGACCGAAACGTTGTGAAAATAACATCCCAAGATGAGACCAGTTGTTTGAATAATCCAAATCAAGCTATGCAGTTGCATCGCAAAATATCAGCTTACAAAATTTTTTAAGAAGTCACCAAATAAAAACAATTAAAATAATCGATTTATTTGGATGTTTTAAAATGCAAAACCTGTTCATTTTCCTGGTGGTGTCGTTGTTGTCAGTAATTCAAATCAAAACAAAAAAGAACGCTTTATGGCAATATCGTAAATATCGAATATTTTTGTAGATGTTGTAGAAGTAATTGATGTATTAAAATGTTTCTTATGCTGACCAGAATGAAAGGTACTCTTATATGGAACGCACCATTTTTCCGTGACTTAGCTTTGTCAACATTCGGGCAGGTCTCGGAATCGCTCGAGAGTTGACAAAACTATTAACCAATCAGGTTGCAGCAGGCATTAGACAATCAGGCTACAGCAATCAGCCGATAGCTTTTGGAAGAAATTAACCGCGTTCAATAACAAAAATTAATTTCGATCATCGCTGTCAGCTCGTAGAATCTCCCGAAAGACTAATTGAGTTCTGCCAGCAAGAGAATCAGTACACACGAAAACTTTTGGACCAGCTGCAACCCTAATCCTAAATCCTAACCAAAAAACTGTTATAAAAGGAAAAAAAAAACATAGAAAAAAGATTGGAAAAAAATAAACCATTTGCTTTAAAACAGTTCGTTAAGAAGAAAAAAAAAAATTGCTTAGAAACAGTTGTTTCGGTGTTTATGTCAACAAAAAAAACACATTGACAAAAAATGTAAAAAAAAAAAAAACATTGAAAAAATTTTAAAAACATTGAAAAAAATCAAAAAACAGAAACGTTTGCTTGAAATATCAAATAAAATCATTTTATATATTTAAAAATATTTCATTAACAATATTTCCTTTGACAAAAATAAATAAATAAATAATCATTTAATTAATTAGTTATTTAACTATGGTTTGTTATTATCGTCTGCCCTCTTCAATTTAGCATTTGAAAGTTTTTGCCTTGTTTTTGCCTCGTCAACTTTCGGGTGCTACCCTAACGTTGACGACACAAAGTCACGGAAACATGGTGCATCAGCTATAAAAGTACAGAATGAGAAAATATATGGTATTGGATGATTCCGTAATCGATATTAGTGGACAAATCCATAATAGGTTTACTATGGTTTTTTATCAGATATCTCATTGCAATTATCTCCCTTTTTTATGTCTGTAACTGTACTGTCAAAAATCCTATTGGACGAGTCTTTTTACTGTGGTCAAGAGGTCGTTGTAAAGCTGAGTTGTTGCCATATCTTGTTCGACACTTTCTTGTTAGTAATACAATCTCTGTAGGAGATGCTATGGCCTGTATTCATCTCGCTCAGTCTACTATCACGTTCCATGATTCACAGACATACAAAAATATGGAGATGACCAGCGAGTGTATCAGTTTGATCTTTGTGCTGAGTGCAATGTTCCTGTCTTGACAATTTAGTAGGTATCACAAACTAGCCCAGTTTAGAGTTAAAACTGATAAATATTATGAAATTCCCTTCAATTTCAACTTGCGATATTTATTTTGGGGCCATTTTGATAAAATTTGGATGTACACAAAATTTAACTTTTCTCTATATAAATGTACAATTCTTTCTCTTGTGTTATTAATCATTTTTTTCCAGGCTATTTTATGTTAGGTTACTATTTTTAGTGATGGGTGATTTATTTTTCATGCGGAAAACATGTTGGTGTTTATCAAATCTGGTGTGCTCCATATTGTGTGTCTCTCTATACATATAAAGATAGTCCCATCTTTAAAATGGGCCACTCATAAGTTTTCTTTTACCAAAGAAATCCGAGTTAAAAACTTTAGTGAATGAAATGAAAGTTTTACCCTATTATCAAATTATTTCCCTCTGTTTTTACATGGTCGAAACCAGAGGTTTTTTTTATTTATTGATTTTAGTATTAAAAGAAAAATCTAGCTAAATCTCTAATGTGCTGTGAATCATATTAAGATTCAATGTGTTAGCTGTTGAAATGGAACTTATGCAATTTTGACTGTTCATATTATAAGGAAGTTATAATGGGTGAAAGATAATATCACGGAATAAAAAAAATGAAACAATGACGGGTGGAGCTTGAAAATGTATCCAATGAAGGCGAAGTCCTGGTGATAGATGGGGGAGTGGTAGTAGATATTTTGTGTAGGAGTAAAAGTTACTCCGACTTTCTCGAAATATGACTTTTTTGTGAGGTGAGAATTAATGTAGGAAATTCTGAAATCGAATGAAACTGACTGATAATTTCCGGAAACACGCATCAGTTATTGACAGAAAGCGTGACCATAATGGAATTATATATAGCGCCTGTGTTTATAGTCTTATAGTGACTGAATTTACAGGGAAACTTTTAGGTTCACTTTATATAATAGATATATATCTATGTACAGTGTAATCTCCTAAACTAATAAACAGATCATTATGAATTTTGGAATATATATTCTAAAAAAACACAGTGACTAATATGGACACATTATTTTTTTATAAATATTAACATTTAGGGGGTACGTATATATAATTTTTTTTGTTTTTATGAACCGATCATTATGAATTTTGGAATATTCTCAGCAATCCGGTGAGTAACATGAGCACATTATTTGTTTTGTAAAGTTGACCATTTAGGGGGTGTGCCCACCCAAACTCTCACCCGCCCTTAAAAATTGAATAGAGAAAAGAATTGCTCTACATCAAATTTTGAGTTATATTAAGTAAAACATTTTTTAAAAGGATTGGTGAACGTCAGTAATATGCATGTGCTTGGTAAAATTATAAACTATTGAATTAGGAATTATGGAATATGTATTCTAGGCAACAGGGTGACTAACATGGGCACATTATTTATTTATTTTGTAAATTTTACTATTTAAGGTGTACCACTGAAACGATACCATACCCCCCCCCCCAAGAAAGAAAAATGCATTAAAATGTAAAACTATGTGTATTGCTTGTACCCTTCTGAGACAGGTACTCTACTGGTTCAGTATATAGCAAAGTGATCGTTAGCATAAGCAGCATCTGATGGAAGTATCAGTATTGTTTATTATATAAAAAAGACAACTGTTTTTTCCAATTCTAAAGGGGGCATCTTAAGTGGAGAGTTATGCAGCAAGATGTCTGTTCACATTACATTTAAATTTCTGCATGTTGGTACAGTCGGGGAAACAGAGAGCAGGGAGTGAATTCCAAAGACAAGTGGTCCTAGGAAAGAAGCTATTGGAGTAAAAAGTCTTCCGGCATCTAGGGACCTCTACAGTAAAGTGGTGGGATTTTGCTGCTAATTGGGTTGGTCGGAAGTATTTACATTGAGGGGGAGGAGGTACAAGGGCAGTAAGTTTGGAGCACATTCCATGGTAGTACTTGTAAAACAAACACAGGGATGCGACAGGAGCTGGAGCTTCATAGACAGTGTGGGACCTATTAGATTAGAGACTCTTTTTTGCACCCCCGTCTAAGAAGGAAAGAGTAGTGGTTGGTGCACCAGCCCAGATGTGGCAACACTACGCCATGCATGGGTGAATGGTGGTTTTATAGAGATATACGGTACTGGCAGGTGTGAGAAGTTTTCTAGCCCGGTAGAGGGGGACCAGCTTACGCCACATTTATTATTTGTTATTGTTATAAAGCTCTATCTAAAAAGATATTGAGCCATTTATATGTACAAAAGTCTAATGTCTTGGTTCTGATCTCGAGAAATTAATGTTCATGTTAAGCAGTGTTATACTATATATATATATATATATATATATATATATATATATATATTTGTAATTAATATTTTGCGTAAAAAAATCATACCGAAATATTCTTTAAAATGAAATTATATTTTGTCATCAGTTCTGTTTTTAATGGCACAGATATACTTATGATATTTAAACCATTTTAGGGTTTGCATATTGATGAAGGCATAAAAGGTCTGGATGAAAAGTGATGGAGTTTTTTTTACTAAGGGGTCACCACTTAATAAGGTCCAAGGGTCACTCGAGGCTAAGGGTTAATAAGTTTGTCAGGTGGGCGGTGAGACAACATCGTGATGATTGGTAACGATGGTTGAAATTCGGCAGAATTTGATGATTTAAGAGGGACAGCTCAACAAGAATTTGTTTACATTGGACTTAAAAACGACTGTTGTATTCATCTGGGAAGCAACCCCACGGTATTGTGTTCCACCGGAAAGTTCTAGAAGAAATCTCAGCCAGCTTAAATCATGTCTACTGGTCAAATCTATCTTGGCAGAAACATGAGAAAAACTTGATGATGCTGCTGCTGAGAAGATATCTTTTAAGTTGTGGTGGGGGGGGGGGGCGCATATAACAGATTACACCGTATTGAACTCATTTTTCATTAATAAACAATTTGTGAACCTTATTTTCTTTTTTACTAACAACTGACATCATTTAGTTTATCAATTAAAATTTGTAGTAAAAATTTAAAAAAAAACATTTTCTCTTTTTTACTTTTCGAGAGGGTGTTTCGTTTCCAACCTTAATTCATTGTAAAAGTCAATTGATATTGATAAAATAATTTAAACTTGTTTTCAACCTGTAAGTAAGGGCTCATCATCATCATCATCATCATCATCATTTTACATTTTGGCATGTGTTGGACGTCTTTTAGAAATCGACTTCCAAATTAACCTATCTCTGCCTAGGTGTTTATGTATCCCCCCTTTTTCTCAAATCCTTCCTTATTACTTCCTACCACAATTTCCTTGGCCTTCCCCTGTCAACTGGTCCTACTACCTCAACTGTTCTACCTCTACTAACTTAAGTATGCTTATTTTATAATAAACTACCCGTAGCCAGGCGTTACCCGAGAGAAATATCAAATAATTTTGATTTAACTTTTGTAAATAACCGACAGAACGCTATACTTAATCTTTTCTCGGTACTTCTGCAGTTTACAGATCGTGCTGAAATAATAACGTTATTATTTACAAACACATTCTTAACATGGGAATGAGAGGCTTTGTTAACTATTCTGTACTTTAGCGTAACAATTAAATAAACAGAAGATGCTGTAGAAACAGAATGTAACTTGAAAATCCTATCTAAAAATATCAGGGTACGGGTCCCAAAACTGCATAAGTACCCTGTTGTGTCCTCGACCAGTGAAGAAGAAATCCTTCTAGACTGCGGCATTTTTTGTCGCAATCCGAAGTGCTGATTCTGTTTGTGGGTTGATGGATTTTGCCCAAACCATGTTGTTCGTATATTCATTAAATTTTGTTTTAATTTTTAATACAGAGATTTACATTGATAGGTATGAATGGGTAGGATAGATAGATAGATAGATAGATAGATAGATAGACCTAGAAATATAGACAGATATACCGAGACTTAGGTAGATAGATAGATAGATAGATAGATGTTCAGACTTAGAAATATAGACCGATATACAGAGACTTAAATAGATAGATAGATAGATAGATAGATGTTCAGACTTAGAAATATAGACCGATATACAGAGACTTAGGTAGCTAGATAGAAAGATGTACGGACATAGAAATATAAACATATATACAGAGACTTAAAAAGATAAATAGATATATTGATAGATATACATAGATAGATGTACAGGCATAGAAATATGGACAGATATACAGAAACTTAGATAGATAGATAGATAAATAGATGGCAGACTTCAGAATATGTAATGTATGGTAGCTCATTTTTGCAATTTTTTGTTGGCAGCTATGGTACAGAATGTAATGTATTGATTTACTCCTCTCCAGGAGTTAGGCACAAGGCCAGTTTTTATCTTACTCCCACAAGTAAGATGTGACCCAAGGTCGGGTCGGGAAAGTGGGTTTGAAAAATTGCCTGGGCAGCCCCGTCGGCATTCCCCGGTAGGGGCGCCTCAGGCAGTAAGCAATAAACTTACTCCTCCCCAAAGAGGAGAGGCGAAGCCTGGGAGGGTGGACCTCCTAGAACTGCACAGGACAGACCCATAGACCGGCGTAAATCAAGCCCGAAGGCCAAGACAATACCAGTCTATGAGGTGCAATATCCATCGGAGCAGATACTACACTTTGATCTTAGCCAAAATGTAATGTAGCTGTCAGCAATAAATTGACGTTATCGGCTACCGTAACTCACATGTAAACAAAGGAATCGTAGGACTGGATACCGATACGGTCGAACGTTATGTGTTCTAAGTTGGTGGTGTAACCTTGGATGTGTATTGAATGTGATTTGTGGATGTTATAAAATATGAAAGTTTAAAATATGAATTAGAAGTAGAACAGATGTAATAATGTTAAGGAATATTAACTATAGTGGCCACCATGTTTATTAGGTTTTGCTTGAAAGTGAAAGCGTTTGTTTATTGATTCTGTAATTCTGGAACGTAGGTAAATATATGTCAATCATTGAAGAGTGTTTATGCTTAAACTCGGTATTCCGGTATTCATTAAATCTGAATTAGGTAGCAGTTCATTTTTAGCTTATGTTTACCATGTTATAAGAAGAAGATTGTGTGTTTTATAAAGGAAATAATAAGCAGTGTAAAATGTAATATTACCACGTGAAATAATTTCACTGGTGAAATGAGTCGCGTCACAGGACTAAAATGATAGGAGGAAATAAGTTTGCTACCCTCTCAGTCGAATACGTTTTTGGGAGAGTAAGACTTGGTGGTCTCAAAGTAGTTTTTTAATGTATGATTATTTAATTTATTGAAAGTTTCTGTAAACAGGCTTGAGTGAAGTTTAGGAAAGAAGGTGTGAATTTCTTAGCGTAGGGTGTATTGTTTTTTCTGGCTTCCCTAGGAGAAAATAGACGGGGGGAAAATCAAGTCTATTTTATATAGAAGATGATTAACATTGAAAACACGACTCTCTCTTCACGGCTATTTGGTAAAAAGTTATTAAAAAACATTTAATACCTTTCTTATTTTTTGGAAGGAGGAAGGGGGGGGGCTTAAAAATATTTTATCATTAATAATAGTGAAGTTTAGGTCCTAATAAACAGTAAACTAAAGAAATATTTTGGAAAGATTTGCTGACAATGATTTTAGAGAGTGAGTGATTGTTCCAAAGTTGTGTTAAAGTATTGTTAGATGTTTATTTTTCATTTATATTTTATGTACTTTAACTTCTGTCATTTAACTTTATTAATTTAATTTCGTTAATTTTTTCATTTTTACTTTTAGTATTAAGCCTTAGTGCAGGTCTGCGCTTACTGAGTGCCATTCTGTGTTAATTTTTTTTTTTTTTTAGTTTTATCAATGTTATGATAATTTTATCATATTTTTTATCACAAGTTTCTTGTTTGTTTTTTTATTTTATTTTTATTATTGAAAAAAAAAAAAACAACGAAAAAACAACAAAAAGAAAACAGCTGTTGTGACCGCAGAACACCTTTTCTGCGGACAGAGATAATTGAGCAGAATAGACATTTAATTGAAAGCTTCGAACCGCAGTTTTCATTCACAGATTTCGTTTACCTTCTTACGTTAATCTAGATTTTGAGGTAAGTCTCATCTACGTAACACAAAGCTCTACTTATTTTGTTGTTTTTTTTTCTTTTAAAAACCCAAATAATAACATAACTTTACGTTAACCCTAACCTCATCGTTATCAGGATGCTTGTTGTAAAATCTGAAAGTATGCTTGTTCAACATTTCATTTGAAAATGTTCGAAGCAATCTATTTTTTCCTTTCTTTCTACAGAAGAATTTTATTTCAAAAATAGATTGCTTCGAACATTTTCAGTTCGAAGCAATCTATTTTTTCCTTTCTTTCTACAGAGGAATTTCATTTTCTCTGTAAATCTTTTAACGATTTAATTAATTTTCTACTTTTCCTTTGTTTTGCGTGAATTAGTTTCTTCGCGAGGAACACATTTTTAATAACATGAATCTGCAGCTTCGTGAGTATGAGTGTTTGGACGGATAGAGACTGTCGCAGACTGTGGAATCGGTTATGCTAAGTTCAAAATCCAGTCGGACTTACTGTGATCGTTTAAAAACAAATACTTTTGGAAAAAGATCTGAACAAGCAATTACTTTCCAGCTATTGGTAAAAATAGCAACTTGTGTTCACTGCATCGTATACAATAGATTGTTACAATAGTGATTGTTTTGACATTAAATAACACTAAAAAGGGTAGATATGCCATAAAACAGACAAATTGAAGTTTCGTTTATTTTGTATGTTTTCTTCTTGGCACATAAAATTGTTTATTGTAAAAAAAAAATGTAATTTAGGAGTCAATTATTATGCACAAAAAACAATAGAAATAATAAAAATAAATAAACAATCTTTGACTTGGAGAAAAAGATCAATTTTTGATACTTTTGTTAGATTAAGACTCTCACTAACTTTGACCATGACCCTAAACCCTAACCCTAAACCCTAACCCTAACCTTAACGATGCGGTCAAAGTTAGTGTGGGTTGTAATATAAATAAGCACCCAATTTTTTTTTCTCAATTTCTTTTCTTTTTCTTTTATTTAAAAAAAAATTCTTCTATTTAAAAAAAAAAAAAAAAAATGGGTATTTCCCCGGCAGTAAAGATGGCAGCTGAAGTTTCCCCAGACAATGCTCCAGATGCATTCTCTATAAAAGCCATCCACACTCACTGCCTTGTCGCTTCAAAAGCCCTACGTCCAAGGTCATGCAGAAATTCAATCGATTCTACCTCGACTCACTCTGATGATTGTCACTTGAAAGAAGGTCTTCTCAAGGGACATGTTTTAACAAAACAAATCTGCCTCTTCTGTTAACTAATTTTCATTTCTTTTACAAACACAAAATCTGTGCTTCTATGGAGAGCTACTTGGCACCTCACCTGATATAATTAAAAGTCTATAATAATAATAGAAATAAAACAAATTCTAATGAGGCATCATCATATTCAGCTTAACTTCTGTTTTAGATGCTGACATGTGCTGGACAGCTTTTAGTATATGACTTCCAAACTAACCTATCTCTTCCCAGGCATTTATTTATCCCTTTTTCTCTCAAATCCATCCTTATCACTTCCTTCCAGGTTTTCCTTAGTCTTCCCCTGCCGACCCTTCTTACTTCAACTGTTCTACATCTACTAACCCAAGACCTCTCATCCATTCTTTCAACATGGCCATAACATCAAAGTCTCCTATTCTGCACACATCTCCCTACACTGACCACATTTAATATTTTTTTTGAGGTCATCAGATCTAAGCCCGTCTTTCAAAGTCATATTGCACATCCTTTTTATGATACTCATATCATGTCCATCCATGCAACACATATCTTCAACCTTTACTGGCCTGGTTTTACTTTCATATCATCACACTGCATACACATGCCTGATAGACTCTACCCTTGGTGGACAGCAGTAATGCTCTGCTTGTTAGTAATGACAGCTGTTATTTAAGACTTTTTCTTTCTAGAAAAGTTGCTCTATCAAGGCTTGATAGTCTAGTCTCTTCTCCTTGGCTTGGGGGATGAGAGATGGATTCATATCTTTTGAAAGAGTATTAGGGAAAGGGATACAATAGCCCTGACAGGACTCCAACTGCCCAGTTTCAACCATCGTTACCAATCTTAACAATGTTGTCTCACCGCCCACCTGACAAACTTATTAACCCTTATCCTCGAGTGGCCGTTGGGTCTGAGTTCACAGTTGGCATTGGTAACAACTGCACCATAACCACTTGACATAATAAAAATTAAAAAAATATTAAAAAATGATAGTCGATATTCATTTTATAAATCCACCAAGTCATACTGGACACATGGTCAAGTGCATGAAGGTGTTGGTTAATATATATTCCGTAATGAATCCTACCAAGAGGTTGTGCTCAAGAAAAAAATTAACTCCTCCTTGTCGTCGTCGTCATGATCATCATCATCATCATCATCATCATCATGTTTTGGTATTTAAGGTGCTGCAGGTGTCCGGGACTCTAGGGTGGGTAAAACCAAGCAACATATCACGCCTGCTCTCCATGTCGTCCGATTCATGTTAGGGTTGATACCAGTCGTGTTGCAATCAGTCAAGTCACTTTGTACACATTATCACAGATAATAAATATTGTAGAATATTGCTGTTTTCCGAACCGAAAATGCTGAACACTTGTGTCTTCATATGTAATGGTATGTCTTCATTGTTTTCGGTGCAATAAATGAATAGAGCGAGTGAGAATTGTAGAGGTTTCCAGTGCGCAAACACGAATTGACAAGAATCGAAATTTTTAGTCGCTTTCTTCCAGATCAAAAATCAAACCGATTAATATAATATTTTTGGAACACCTACGCCTTCTCAAACTGCCATGACTCTTCTGACGTTGAAAGTGGGAATTCAGAAGTCTGACTAAACTCCAAACGTTAAACAAAACAAAAAAACCCAGTTCGGTTCAATTCCTGTAGAAGCACAAAAACCCTCTGTGTAACTTTGAGCTCCAATGAACGAAAAATAATTCTGCTCACCGCAGAATCTCACTCGACACTCACTTCACCTTCTCCTGATTTTCTTCTCTTTTTATTAGCAGATTTTCCTTCAGTTAATTCCGCTTAACCAATCAGAAAAAAAAATAATCCGCTGGTTGACTATTTGTCGTCAAGGCGAATCAACGTATTATTGTGCAGCAACCAGTAGATTTGTTACTTCGAGGTTGCGAGTTCAATCCTCACTAGAAAACTAGTAAGCCAAAACTTATTTCCCTTTCCATCTGCAAGCCAGGCAAAGGCGGACACTCTTACTGCGGGGATGAAGTAAGTCCGGGCCACCTCCACCGTTCGATTCTGGCTCATGATCATCAATTCCGCCACAGACATGTCACCTAGGCAAATTGATGTGATCATGCCTTTTCTAGCATGTTGTTTACACAACTTCCTGCAGCCATACCACCTGCATATTATTCATTTTTCAAACGGATGTATTTCTTTCCATTTTATGCAAGTGGCCTCATTGTTAATGCCTCATCCACCGGACATGACCGCCGTTCAGCTTTTCCATGAGGTGTTCCTGTTTGCAGCCGCCGGATGTTATTCTTCCACCCACACAGGTTGCATCCCTGTCTTGCTATAACCACCTGGAGGCAATACCGATTATGACTAAAGGCACCCAAAGAAGGTCATAGAGTATTTATTTACTCCTCTTCAGGAGTTAGGCACAAGGCTAGTTTTATCTTACTCCCACAAGTAAGATGTGACCCAAGGTCGGGTCGGGAAAGTGGGGTTTGAAAAGCCAGCGCCCGAGAGGTGAGCACTCTGGCCATTAAAAATTGCCTGGCCAGCCCCGTCGGCATTCCTCGGTAGGGGCGCCTCAGGCAATAAGCAATAAACTTACTCCTCCCCAAAGAGGGGAGGCGAAGCCTGGGAGGATGGACCTCCTAGAACTGCACAGGACAGACCCATAGACAGGCGTAAATCATGCCCCAAAGGCCAAGACAATACCGGTCTATGCGGTGCAGTATCCATCGAAACAGATACTACACTTTGATCTTCCCCAGGCTTTGCCTCCCCTCTTTGGGGAGGAGTAAGTTTATCGCTTACTGCCTGAGGCACCCCTACCGGGGAATGCCGACGGAGCTGCCCAGGCATTTTTTGTAGGCCAGAGTGCTCACCTTCTCGGGCGCTGGCTTTTCAAATCCCACTTTCCCGACCTTGTGTCACATCTTACCTTGTGGGAGGAAGATAAATAAAACTATACCTCATCTCAGCTCCTTGGCCTTTTTGGCTAGGAACAAAGTGTAGTATCTGTTCTGATGCTACACTTAGTCTTTTCTGTCCTCAGTCAGTGAAAAAAGGGGTCCTTCTAGACAGAGGCAATTTTTATTTTTGTTTCAATCAAAAGTGTCCCTTTTTGGGGAGCTGGATTTTCCCCACATTAAAAACCGACCTTGTGTCTAACCTTGCCCTACTGGGGAGACAAGTAAATATGAACAATACCTCATTTCAGAAATATTGTCAAATTAGGTGTCACAAACCAGCCTAGTTTAGCGTGTAAAAACATGTGAATATAGTGACATTCTCTTTCATTTAAACTTGTTATATCGTGTTTATTTTTATTGTTTTGTTAAAATTTGGATGCAAAAATATTTTAGCTTTTTTTCTTTATAAGTGTTCAATTCTTTTTCTTTTATCATTAATAGTTTCTTTTTTTTTCCAGACTACTTCAAATTAGCTTACTCTTTTCTGTGACGAGCGATTTATTTTTTACATAAAAGAAAAAAAAAATTTTTTTTCAAATTTGGTGTGTGCAATGTTGTGTATCTCTATGGATATCAAAATAGGCCCATCTTCAAGAGAAAAGGCCACTCGTCAATATGGTGGGTTTTATCTGATGGCGTAATATCTTTGAGAAATGTGACATAGTTTCGGTTAGCAACACCAAATCTGCCTTAAGATTTTTATTGCTATGATGAAATATCGACGCATGTTTCTTGTGCATCATATCAAAATGGGCCAATGATGAAAAATAGAATATCACATCTACTGTCAAAAGTTTATTGATTGAGTGAATTTAAATTCAATTGTGGTTAATGTCAGAGCATGACTGGAAAGTTTAAGAGAGAATAAATTGAAGCAGTTCTATTTACACTCGGGTTTTAAAATGCCAGAAAATAGTTGCAAAAGTCGGTCAGTTCTGTAGCTGCAAAACTAAAGAATGCTTATTTGCAGTGGTCGATTGACACCCGACAGGCACGAGTTCAATTTCGGACCGAAGCATCTATTTTGAAAAAAAAATTTGAAGTACTACTACTACTACTACTACTACTACTTATCAATTAAACACAAATAATTTTGAGATTACCATAAAGAAATTTGAAAAAAAATCATTTAATTTTTTACGCGTTGTAGTTTACAAATGATTGATCTCCGTGCCACCCGGATTAGATTGTTTTCTTCTGACAATTGTTGGTGCTAACAAATGATTCCTGCTTTACCGACACCCGCATTCTTCCTTTCTAAAAAAAAGTTGTTTTCGTTTGTATGTCAGTTTTTGTCAACTCGGGTAGGAAGGAAGTTTACCTGTGCTGGAAAGTTTCGGATCGTTTTGACATTCGATTTATGTTTTTAATTCACCCCCCCCCCCCCAGCCTAGAGCAGAGCTAGGATGTGTCCGGCTCTGCAGACTAGATCTGAGTGATGCTACATCTGGCCTACCGTCTATCTTGAACCAGCCCATGTAAAAAAAAGGTGCCGACAATATAATTGCACTGCATTGATAGGGTTTCCCAATCAGCACTTAGATAGTTTCAACCAATTTCAGAAGATGCCAACTTGAACAAATACCAAATGTAAAAATAATGAGTTTTTAATTCAATTATTTAAAAAAAAGAAACGTTTGTTTTTTTGATGAGAGAAACGAGTGATTTAAAAAATGATTCTCTTTTTCTTTCGATCAGGTACATATCCTTATTCACTCAACCATTTTACTACCGGGTACATATCCTTATTCACTCAACCATTTTACTACCGGGTACATATCCTTATTCACTCAACCATTTTACTACCGGGTACATATCCTTATTCACTAAACCATTTTACTACCGGGTACATATCCTTATTCACTAAACCATTTTACTACCGGGTACATATCCTTATTCACTAAACCATTTTACTACCGGGTACATATCCTTATTCACTAAACCATTTTACTACCGGGTACATATCCTTATTCACTAAACCATTTTACTACCGGGTACATATCCTTATTCACTAAACCATTCTTCACTTACTCCCTCGTTTCCGTTTTTCTTTGATACACTTATCAGCTTCTTCATTCCATGTGGGAGCAAATAAAATGACCTGAAGAGCAAGAAACTGCCAGTTACCATGCACTGTTGATCCCATGTCTCCAAACGTAGGTCTACATATTGAGCACTCTACTTTAGAAATATAGAAACTAATATATATTTTTTTTTCATTTTACTTCAGTCGAAGGGAACTTTAATAGAATATTCGAATATATATGTATCTCATATAGAGATCAAGTGTTAGCCCCACGAAGAGGCCCCTTGATTTCTGAGAACTTCGACTGAAGTAAAATAAAAGTAAAAACAAATTAATCACAGTCAATTGCGACTCACTGCTTTTTTTTTTATTTTAAAACTCTGTCAGGCATTTTTGGGGCATAAATGTTTTGATTTTTCTTTTTGTGGTGAGTGATAAATTTTCGACAATCTGTGTCCTTCGGCAGTCCCTAACGAGAGGCAAAAATCGAAAATCGGTTTAAATTCTTTCGTTGGTTTAATTTATTTTTATTTTAACGCTTGCATTTGAGAATAATATTTATCTCAACCATTTTTTGTGGTGGAGTTGTTGTTTTTGCATGCAAGATTTGAAATCCATTATATAGTGTTGTTTTCCACATATGCTTCTCTGAAATAGATAATTATTGGCTTTTTACAGAGATATGAATTTAAAAAACAAATTAATCACACGCAACTGCAACTCACTGCTTTTTGCATTTTTAAACTGTCCGGAATTTTTTCATGTGAAAAATAATTGAACTTTTAATCAACATTCTTCTGAGTGACAGACATTTTTTTATTTTCTAGCATATAAAGTTATCTTGTTGGATTTTCAAACTCAGATTCAAATAGCAATTTGTGAAATAGCGATACTTGATTCAAACTAGCCTATTTTTTTTTTCATTTCTTCCTTCCACTATGTGATTGGCATGAGTATATTTTATTTCATGTCTGTTTCTTTCTGAAAATACTTTTTCCGGAAAAGAGAACTTTTACATTTACTCAGTGAATATGCTTCTTAGTATCTAACATATAAAGTTATCTTGTTGGATTTTCAAACTCAGATTCAAATAGCAATCTGTGAAATAGCGATACTCTATTCAAACTAGCCTATTTATTTTCCTTTCATTTCTTTTCATTTTGGCATAAATATATTTTATTTTGCTTCAGATTTTCTGAAAACAATTGTTCTGGCTAAGAAAACTGTTAGAGTGGAGACATTTTTCTTTACTCACTGAAACAGATTAAAGAGAAGTTATTGTGTGCAATTATACTGAGTTCTCTTCCTTGAGTTCTTCCAAAAATAAAAATAAATATATTAATTAAATTATGCGACTCAAGTGTGTGTGTGTGTGTGTGTGTGTGTGTGTGTGTGTGTGTGTGTGTGTGGACGCTTCTCACCTCGACATTAATTACACATTATTATTTGTTCTTTAATATTAATCAATTAACGCCAAGTGCAAAAAATTCCGATTTCACAAAATAATTTGATTACAAAATTAACGTCATCAAAATTCAACTCCATGGGCAGCTGCTGGTGTTTTATACATTGAGTCCGAATCAAATTATTTTTGCTGGGTTGTTTTACATGAATACGATTTCTAGCTGATAGAATATTTTTTTTATTTCTGGCCATTCTCTTAGACAATACTTCTAAGATCTACCAATACACTTAGTAGGTAATTTTCTTATGTACGGTCGCTTATTTTTTTAAAATAAAATGTGTTTCGACATTACTTCTAAACAACATATTTTTACTTAGTTTCAAGTTGTTGACTAGTTTAATCCAATATGAAGTCGTGAAAATTAGGAGAATATTCTAAGGGAGATAAATATGATTTCAGCATTTTTACAAAGGGAGGTAACTCACGCCCACCTCTTTTATTTTATATTTTTTAATTATCTTTAAATATAAAAAAAATACCCCGACAAAACCCTTGGATTTCTTACTACTTTAAAAGTTAAAAAAACTACAATTAATGCATAAAGTTAATATTAATATAATAGTATTAATAGAGTTAATTTTTAATTTTTATTATTATGACATATAAACTTTCAGATGAATGTATACTTGAAACTTTTAATTTTACTTATTGAAATAAATATTTCGTATTTTTTAATAATAATGAAAACAGACAATTTTATTTTGCCAATTTAAATGGCGCTTGTTCGTAATTGTCCACAACCCGTTTTCTCCAACTTTTTTTATGGTGTACAATTAACTATCATGTCACTAGAGAATTCCGTGTTGTTTGGAATCTCTTTTTCAAATATTTTAGATTTTAGAAGTGGGGGATCAGTTTCCTATGTAAATTTAATGTAAACTGATCCCCCATTTTTTGACCATCACAAATTTTTCCAAACTTTTCCAAACAACCTGGAATTTTCTAGCAACTTGATACATAATTGTACACAGAAAAAAGAGAAAAAAATTAGTCGGCAAAAAAAAATGGGTATTTTTTTGCCGACTAATAAACAAAACATGCAACATGGTCAAAAAGTGAGTGATCAGTTTACGTTAAATTTATATAGGAAACTGATCCCTTTTCTAAAATCTAAAATATTTGAGAAAAAAAATTCCAAAAAACACGGATTTCTTTAGCGACCTCATAGGTAATTGTACACCTTAAAAAGAATAAAATTTGGTCAGTAAAAAAGTTGGGAAAACCGGGTTATAGACAATTCACTGTGGAGGTCCCCAGATGCCGAAGAGCTTTCTATTCCAAAAGCTTCTTTCCTCGTGCTGCTGGACTCTGGAACTCCCTCCCTACTCCTTGTTTTCCTGACGGTACTGACATGCAGAAATTTAAAACTAATGTAAACAGACATCTCACTGCGCAGCTCCCAATTTAGGTTGACCCCCCCCCCCCAAAAAAAAAAAAAAACAAACTTTCACCCTTTTTCTCAGTAGCCCCTTACGTCTACAGTGGCAGCCTGCCTTGTTTGGGGTGAACTATGTTAAAAAAAAATAAAATTACGAACAAGTGCCATTTAAATAATCTGAATGTTCTGTTTTTGTGTTTAAATCTTACACATTTAGTTTAAGATAGGGTTTGCTAAAATCTACATATAAGTAAAAAATCAACAAATAAAATAAATAAATTTATTAATTTGGACAAAGAATATAAAAAAAAAAAATAACGTTTTTACTCCTTACTATTCTGTTGCATGTGATGTTATTCCCCCCCCCCCCCCCCACGCCACCGGGACAACGTCAGATCACCCTGCTGGTATATAATATTTTAGGAAAAATCGCAATAAATTTTATTCATATTTAAACAATAAACTATTCACATCAGCACTTTTTTTAGCAGATATTTACTTTTGGGTGTGTTTTAAGAGAAGATAAAAATGTACTGCCCTGCACAGATCTTGAACTCACAGACTTCAGATCATAAGACGTTTTTGTTTAACAAATTCCTGTGCCCCTATTCTCCTATTCCCTCCTTTCCCACTTTTTGGCCCATTTGCCCTTCATTGTCACCTGTTCCTTCATGTTTGTAGTGATCAGATAGACGAAAAGACACAAACACATCTCGTCATTATATCAATTTCAAATGATTTTTAAAAAAAAAATCAAAAATCAAATATTTAAATGTTTAAATATTTAAAATGTTTTTGTTTTGATAACAATGGAAGACCTACTAACGACTTTGAGGAATGCTATGGAAAGTAACGGTCTGAGAGTGAATGTTACCAAGACGAAAGTGATGATCAGTGGTTGTAGCGTTGGAAAGGCCCCAGAAAGAAGCAAGTTCCCCTGCTTAGGTTGTGGAAAGGGAGTCGGACGCAATTCAATCTTTTGTGGTACTTGTAAGTGCTTGCCTGTGAAACAATGGAAGACCTACTTGTTAAGTTAAAGACTTGGAGGAATGCTATGGAAAGTAAAGGTCTGAGAATGAATGTTATCAAGACGAAAGTGATGATTAGTGGTTGTAGTGTTATAAAGTCCCCTTGCTCAGTTCATAGAAAGGTAGTCAGGTGCAACTCAATTTTTTGTGGTTCTTATAAAACATTTGGTACACAAGAAGTGCAGTGGAATTACAGGTAGGTTGAGAGAGGATAACCAGTTTCTGTGCAAGAAGTGTTAGACAATGGAGATGGATGAGAACTCAGATGTGAAGAAAATATATTTAGATGACAAAGCTATTAAGGTTGTTCAGAAGTTTTGTTACCTTGGTGATACCATTGGAGCACAGGGTGGAGCTGGTGGTGCTAGTGTGATTGCAAGAGTTAGGAGTGGATAGAATGGTTGGGAACTTCTGCCATTACTAACTAGCAGAGTGTTACCATTGCCGACCAAAGGAAAAGTCTATCAGGCATGTGTGTGCAGTGTTATGTATGAAAGTGAGGCCAGTAAGGGTTGAGGATATCTGTTGTATGAGGAGAAATCATATGAGAATGATACAATGGATGTGCAATGTTAGTCTTAAAGATAGGATTAGATCTGATGACCTCATAGGAGGATTAAATCTGGACAGTATAGGGAGATGTGTGCAGAACAGATTTAATTGGTTAAATCACATTGAAAGAATGGATGAGAGTTCTTAGGTTGGTAAATGTAGAACAGTTGCAGTGGCAGGGGAGGGCGAAGGAAAACATGGGAGGAAGTGATAAGGATGGATTTGAGAGAAAGGGAGATAAAGAAAGACCTTGCCAGAGATAGGTTAGTTTGGAAGTCAGTGTCTAAAAGTCGTCCAACACATGCCAGCATGTAAAACAGAATATGATGCTGATATGATGACGAACCTATGTTTCGGTCATTATATCCTTCATCTGAGTATATTGTGGGTGGGTGCCTGTCTGCCGCCTGCCTATTTATAAATAATTTTTTTTTTAATTTTAGAGAAATTTTTTAAAGCAAAAAAACTTTGTTCTCATCTGGTTAACTCAGGTTATAATTATTTCTGGAAAAATATTTTATTTTTCATTGATTTTTTTTTTTTTTTTTTTTTTTTTTTCTTTTGTTAAATTAAAGTGAAATTTAATAGAGAAACAAAAAAGAAAAAAACAAACTAAAGAAACAAAAAAGTCCCTTCATTACCAGAGCTATAAAATTTTCAAGGCAGCTGTGCAATGTGCATGTTAGAACGATGCACCACAACATTACCAGTTGATTTTGTAGCATGAGTACTTTCACATGTCTCATGCTTTTCCTGAATTAAAAAAAAAAACCAAAAACAATCAAATTTTGGAAAAATCTAGGAAAGGATTAAATTGCAGGTATGCAAAAATGCAATTTTTTGGTTTAAAAAAAAATGATTGAAGAAATATATTTTAAATTAGCTGTCCTTACCCGGCATTGTTCGGGAATGTGTTTACTTTAATTTTGTTTGGCTTTTTTTTTTTTACAATGCTGTTTTTTTTCTAAAATATTATTTTTTTGCTTTTAAATATAATTTTGAAAGTTAAATTTCGTTTGCTTATTAAATTATTTAACAAAACCAATTTGTTATAAAACTAATATTTGTTGTTGTTAAGGTAACGTTTTAATCTGTATCTATAAAGTTACTGGATGTTTAAAAGCTTCCAAAACTTTCAATCTTTTAATACATTAGGATCTGCTAAAGGATCACAAACAAATTCACTCTTTTTTTTTTTTTTTTTTTTTTTTTTTTTAACTAAAAAAAATTATTAAAATGGCTGACTTGGTTTTAGTACTTTACGCTGTTGTATTTTTGATGCAAATAAATAATTGATTAATCGTAAATAGATTTCCAACAATAAATTAAAAAAAGCAGATGCTGATCCCTCTGACGCTCTCCCAACTGATCTATTTCGGCTGGCTATATCTCTGGTAAGATTAAGCATTTAATATTTGTACTCGTTGCTGCTGTTTGTGTCAATATTTAAGATGTCACCCATTTTAAAGATCTTCTGAGGCAGATTAAATTATTTTTTTAAAGAAATTAAATTAAAATACAATTTCTTGCTACCAACATGAAGCAACGTTCCTACAAAAAAAACTGACAAACCAGAATCAAACATCGATTTTCTCAGAAGAAAGCTATGAACCACAAAGATTCGAGAAACTGACTAGCTTTACTTTATATATTAGATAGACTGCAAGTGTTAGGGTTGGCAGATTGAAATTGCTTATTGCAATATTGGTGATAGAAGTAGCCCAATTTATTTATGTTATACAGAAATATAGTGGGTTTTTTTTCCACTATCGTGTACAGCATATTGTTTGAACCTTTTTTTTACGAAGTTCTTTTAACCAGTAAAAGAAAAATGACGTTATTCCTTGTTTATTTCTTCGCTTTAGAGTTCACTATGAAACAGTTATATTTTTTTAGAAAATGTTACCTTGAACATTGACATAAAATAAAAATGAACAACAAAAATGTGACCTTGAACATTGACATAAAATAAAAATGAACAACAAAAATGTGACCTTGAACATTGACATAAAATAAAAATGAACAACAAAAATGTGACCTTGAACATTGACATAAAATAAAAATGAACAACAAAAATGTGACCTTGAACATTGACATAAAATAAAAATGAACAACAAAAATGTGACCTTGAACATTGACATAAAATAAAAATGAACAACAAAAATGTGACCTTGAACATTGACATAAAATAAAAATGAACAACAAAAATGTGACCTTGAACATTGACATAAAATAAAAATGAACAACAAAAATGTGACCTTGAACATTGACATAAAATAAAAATGAACAACAAAAATGTTACCTTGAACATTGACATAAAATAAAAATGAACAACAAAAATGTGACCTTGAACATTGACATGAAATAAAAATGAACAACAAAAATGTGACCTTGAACATTGACATGAAATAAAAATGAACAACAAAAATGTGACCTTGAACATTGACATAAAATAAAAATGAACAAAAATGTGACCTTGAATATTGACATAAAATAAAAATGAACAAAAATGTGACCTTGAACATTGACATAAAATAAAAATGAACAACAAAAATGTGACCTTGAACATTGACATAAAATAAAAATGAACAAAAATGTGACCTTGAACATTGACATAAAATAAAAATGAACAACAAAAATGTGACCTTGAACATTGACATAAAATAAAAATGAACAACGAAAATGTGACCTTGAACATTGACATAAAATAAAAATGAACAACGAAAATGTGACCTTGAACATTGACATAAAATAAAAATGAACAACGAAAATGTGACCTTGAACATTGACATAAAATAAAAATGAACAACAAAAATGTGACCTTGAACATTGACATAAAATAAAAATGAACAACAAAAATGTGACCTTGAACATTGACATAAAATAAAAATGAACAACGAAAATGTGACCTTGAACATTGACATAAAATAAAAATGAACAACGAAAATGTGACCTTGAACATTGACATAAAATAAAAATGAACAAAAATGTGACCTTGAACATTGACATAAAATAAAAATGAACAACGAAAATGTGACCTTGAACATTGACATAAAATAAAAATGAACAACGAAAATGTGACCTTGAACATTGACATAAAATAAAAATGAACAACGAAAATGTGACCTTGAACATTGACATAAAATAAAAATGAACAACGAAAATGTGACCTTGAACATTGACATAAAATAAAAATGAACAAAAATGTGACCTTGAACATTGACATAAAATAAAAATGAACGAAAATGTGACCTTGAAAATTGACATAAAATAAAAATGAACAAAAATGTGACCTTGAACATTGACATAAAATAAACGAATATGTGACCTTGAAAATTGACATGAAATAAACGACGAAAATGTGACCTTGAAAATTGATATAAAATAATAAACCACGAAAATGTGACCTTGAAAATTGATATAAAATAATAAACGACGAAAATGTGACCTTGAAAATTGACATAAAATAAACAACGAAAATGTGACCTTGAAAATTGACATAAAATAAAAATGAACAACAAAAATGTGACCTTGAAAATTGACATAAAATAAACGACGAAAATGTGACCTTGAAAATTGATATAAAATAATAAACCACGAAAATGTGACCTTGAAAATTGACATAAAATAAACCACGAAAATGTGACCTTGAAAATTGACATAAAATAAACAACGAAAATGTGACCTTGAACATTGACATAAAATAAAAATGAACAACAAAAATGTGACCTTGAGCATTGACATAAAATAAAAATGAACAACGAAAATGTGACCTTGAAAATTGACATAAAATAAACGACGAAAATGTGACCTTGAAAATTGACATAAAATAAACGACGAAAATGTGACCTTGAAAATTGATATAAAATAAACCACGAAAATGTGACCTTGAACATTGACATAAAATAAAAATGAACAACAAAAATGTGACCTTGAAAATTGACATAAAATAAACGACGAAAATGTGACCTTGAAAATTGATATAAAATAATAAACCACGAAAATGTGACCTTGAAAATTGACATAAAATAAACAACGAAAATGTGACCTTGAAAATTGACATAAAATAAACAACGAAAATGTGACCTTGAACATTGACATAAAATAAAAATGAACAACAAAAATGTGACCTTGAACATTGACATAAAATAAAAATGAACGAAAATGTGACCTTGAAAATTGACATAAAATAAACGACGAAAATGTGACCTTGAAAATTGATATAAAATAATAAACCACGAAAATGTGACCTTGAAAATTGACATAAAATAAACAACGAAAATGTGACCTTGAACATTGACATAAAATAAAAATGAACAACAAAAATGTGACCTTGAACATTGACATAAAATAAAAATGAACAACGAAAATGTGACCTTGAAAATTGACATAAAATAAACGACGAAAATGTGACCTTGAAAATTGATATAAAATAATAAACCACGAAAATGTGACCTTGAAAATTGACATAAAATAAACAACGAAAATGTGACCTTGAAAATTGACATAAAATAAACAACGAAAATGTGACCTTGAACATTGACATAAAATAAAAATGAACAACAAAAATGTGACCTTGAACATTGACATAAAATAAAAATGAACAACGAAAATGTGACCTTGAACATTGACATAAAATAAAAATGAACAACAAAAATGTGACCTTGAACATTGACATAAAATAAAAATGAACAACAAAAATGTGACCTTGAACATTGACATAAAATAAAAATGAACAACGAAAATGTGACCTTGAACATTGACATAAAATAAAAATGAACAACGAAAATGTGACCTTGAACATTGACATAAAATAAAAATGAACAAAAATGTGACCTTGAACATTGACATAAAATAAAAATGAACAACGAAAATGTGACCTTGAACATTGACATAAAATAAAAATGAACAACGAAAATGTGACCTTGAACATTGACATAAAATAAAAATGAACAACGAAAATGTGACCTTGAACATTGACATAAAATAAAAATGAACAACGAAAATGTGACCTTGAACATTGACATAAAATAAAAATGAACAAAAATGTGACCTTGAACATTGACATAAAATAAAAATGAACGAAAATGTGACCTTGAAAATTGACATAAAATAAAAATGAACAAAAATGTGACCTTGAACATTGACATAAAATAAACGAATATGTGACCTTGAAAATTGACATAAAATAAACGACGAAAATGTGACCTTGAAAATTGATATAAAATAATAAACCACGAAAATGTGACCTTGAAAATTGATATAAAATAATAAACGACGAAAATGTGACCTTGAAAATTGACATAAAATAAACAACGAAAATGTGACCTTGAAAATTGACATAAAATAAAAATGAACAACAAAAATGTGACCTTGAAAATTGACATAAAATAAACGACGAAAATGTGACCTTGAAAATTGATATAAAATAATAAACCACGAAAATGTGACCTTGAAAATTGACATAAAATAAACCACGAAAATGTGACCTTGAAAATTGACATAAAATAAACAACGAAAATGTGACCTTGAACATTGACATAAAATAAAAATGAACAACAAAAATGTGACCTTGAACATTGACATAAAATAAAAATGAACAACGAAAATGTGACCTTGAAAATTGACATAAAATAAACGACGAAAATGTGACCTTGAAAATTGACATAAAATAAACGACGAAAATGTGACCTTGAAAATTGATATAAAATAAACCACGAAAATGTGACCTTGAACATTGACATAAAATAAAAATGAACAACAAAAATGTGACCTTGAAAATTGACATAAAATAAACGACGAAAATGTGACCTTGAAAATTGATATAAAATAATAAACCACGAAAATGTGACCTTGAAAATTGACATAAAATAAACAACGAAAATGTGACCTTGAAAATTGACATAAAATAAACAACGAAAATGTGACCTTGAACATTGACATAAAATAAAAATGAACAACAAAAATGTGACCTTGAACATTGACATAAAATAAAAATGAACGAAAATGTGACCTTGAAAATTGACATAAAATAAACGACGAAAATGTGACCTTGAAAATTGATATAAAATAATAAACCACGAAAATGTGACCTTGAAAATTGACATAAAATAAACAACGAAAATGTGACCTTGAACATTGACATAAAATAAAAATGAACAACAAAAATGTGACCTTGAACATTGACATAAAATAAAAATGAACAACGAAAATGTGACCTTGAAAATTGACATAAAATAAACGACGAAAATGTGACCTTGAAAATTGATATAAAATAATAAACCACGAAAATGTGACCTTGAAAATTGACATAAAATAAACAACGAAAATGTGACCTTGAAAATTGACATAAAATAAACAACGAAAATGTGACCTTGAACATTGACATAAAATAAAAATGAACAACAAAAATGTGACCTTGAACATTGACATAAAATAAAAATGAACAACGAAAATGTGACCTTGAACATTGACATAAAATAAAAATGAACAACAAAAATGTGACCTTGAACATTGACATAAAATAAAAATGAACAACAAAAATGTGACCTTGAACATTGACATAAAATAAAAATGAACAACGAAAATGTGACCTTGAACATTGACATAAAATAAAAATGAACAACGAAAATGTGACCTTGAACATTGACATAAAATAAAAATGAACAACGAAAATGTGACCTTGAACATTGACATAAAATAAAAATGAACAACGAAAATGTGACCTTGAACATTGACATAAAATAAAAATGAACAACGAAAATGTGACCTTGAACATTGACATAAAATAAAAATGAACAACGAAAATGTGACCTTGAACATTGACATAAAATAAAAATGAACAAAAATGTGACCTTGAACATTGACATAAAATAAAAATGAACGAAAATGTGACCTTGAAAATTGACATAAAATAAAAATGAACAAAAATGTGACCTTGAACATTGACATAAAATAAACGAATATGTGACCTTGAAAATTGACATAAAATAAACGACGAAAATGTGACCTTGAAAATTGATATAAAATAATAAACCACGAAAATGTGACCTTGAAAATTGATATAAAATAATAAACGACGAAAATGTGACCTTGAAAATTGACATAAAATAAACAACGAAAATGTGACCTTGAAAATTGACATAAAATAAAAATGAACAACAAAAATGTGACCTTGAAAATTGACATAAAATAAACGACGAAAATGTGACCTTGAAAATTGACATAAAATAAAATAAACGAAAATGTGACCTTGAAAATTGACATAAAATAATAAACCACGAAAATGTTTTATTAAAAGTATTAAAAAATGTAAATACACCAAAATAACAGTGAATATTGACATGACTATTTTTAATAGGATTTTGAAAGTGAATTGAATTATTACGGTATCGTTTGGTCATTAAATTATTAATTGAACCAAATTTTTATAAAACTATAACTAATTTTATTATGGTAATGTTGTTTTAATCTCTATAAAATTATTGGATGTAAATAGTTTTCAAAATGTTTAATATTTCAATAAATAAGAATTCGCTTTGTAACAAATTTTAAACCCAGTTCAAATGACTTTCTATTCGACAGTTTAAATGCTTCCAAAGTCCTTTCAAATTTCGAAGGTTAAAGAGACGTTTTGTTTTTCTCTTTCTTTTTCAACTATTAAAAAAAATTCAAATGTCTTTTATGAAGAAACTGAAATGCATTTTGGTGGATTTAATTTTTGTAACTAAATTATTTGTTAAATAGGATTTTTTAAATTTTATTTCACACTATTGCATTTTTGATTTCAATAAATATTCAGTTACTAATAAATAAATAAAAAAATATTCAATTTGAAATTATCAAAGTTCGATTGACGTGAGAAAAACGCACACACACTTGTCTCATAACACGGAATTGAAAGCAACAAAATATTAGAATTAGTTTATTTTTGTGAAGTCAGTGTTGATTAGAGCTAAATTTGTTAAAAGCAACGCATATTTCCCAACGTATCTCAATTCGCTACTTGTAGCCGAATCTCCCTACCCTGAAACTCCCACCTACCATCCCCATACAAATAAAACCACTCATCATAATATACACTGAGGAATTTGATATTATAAAAACGTTTTTGATACCTACCTACCTTGTCAAAAGGAGTATTGTTATATCATTTTTCATGCGGAAATATTTTTGTAATTATGCATGCCAAACTTTTCAATACATATCTCGTAAATATTTTTATATGTAAACAAACGCATCGTGTGACGTCATGTGTCACAAGTAAGACATTGAGTTTTAGTGTATCTAAATAAACAATGGAATATATTTGTGACAATTTGGGTTAGGATTCTCGTGTTGGCCCAGCTAATAGTGATATCAAATGAAACCGCTAATTATTCTACGTTGCGGGGGACATAGAAAATTCAGAAAGAGAAAAATGTCTGTGTCTCATTTTCGCAGCCGTGTAGAATAATTGTTTCATTTGGTATCGCTATTAGCTACGTAGACACGAATCATAAGGTATTGATACAGTGATCATTGGCATGAACTGCCTCTGCCATGACTGATATCACCCGTACTCACTTCAACTTAGCATGTTGAATGCATCCAAGTCTCAAAATCAGTTTCTCTCTCTCTCTTTCTCTCTCTCTCTCTCTCTCTCTCTCTCTCTCTCTCTCTCTCTCTCTCTCTTTCTCTCTCTCTCATATATATATATATATATGTCAGGTTCAATTTATATTCCAATAACCATGTTTTTATTTTATTTTTATTTTTATTTTTTCACATTTCCAAAAAACATAACATTTCTGTGAGATGTATTTTTTACGGTCCGTTTCATTTGCCGTGAGCCAAACAACATTTTTATGTCAATATCGTCTCTGCAACACTACACAATCATCAGAAAATGTCACAAAGAGGAAAAAGTTCTTGGATTAAAATGTCTTGAAAAAAACTTACAGTGGTTCATTTTTGGGCGAAACCAAATAAAAAAAAAGAAAAGAGCAAACTTACGTGTGGGGGAAGCCACTAGTACGCTATTTTGAATTTTTTAGTGATATATATTTTTCAGTGATATATATTTATATCTTTCTCTCTCTCTCTTTCTATTCTCTCTTTCTCTCTTTCCTTCTCTCTCTCTCTCTCTCTCTCTCTCTCTCTCTCCTACTCTATTCTCTGCCTACAATTCAGTTTCATTAGACCAGTAATAAAACGGAAACGATGTTTGATTCTCAAAATCTTATTTTATGGATGATTTTTCTCAATTGAAATCCGCTGTAAATGAAAAACTAAACTCTTGAACTTTAAAAAAAAAAATGAAATTCTATTTACCCTTTTTCTACAAAAAACAACAAAAAACGAAATCACATTTGTGTCTAGCTTACATGTGTTTGATTCTTCTGAACACCGCTTGCTTGTGTCCGCCTGCCAATATTACACAAAAATAGTAGATCTCACAGTGAGGACGAATACCCAAGCCCCATTGCGATCAAAGCTAACTAAGTCCAGCTTCTGGCCTTCTTGTAGCAGAAACGTTTGGAACATACAGTGAAAGGGTGTAAAAGGCGAATTATGAGAGCCTTAAAACCAGTTTGCTTCAGTCTGAGAGCTTGATCTACGGCAACCCATCTAGGAGAAGGAAACTCTGATGTAAAACCTGCAGCTAAAGTGATTACCGGTCATCTTTGACATGTCACCTGGTTATAATCATGGAGGCTCAGGGAGTGATACTTATGTTGTACAAATGGTTATCGCTAGGATCCAATCATGTACAGATGTCTGTGTGAGATCTCATCTGTCACCCAAACATGCTAGAAATTCTATGGCGGTGGACGAGTGAAAAGTGTACAGATCTAATTGATTCACACCGTGATAATTATGCACATAGGCGACAGGAATCTTATCGTAATATCACTGTTGCATATTCATTTTTAAGGAGACCATCTTTCTGAAATTTAAGTTAAATACTTTTTAAGTCCATAAGCAATCACATATGTCTGTTAGTGCACGCTTTCTATTTGTGGGGAGGAGTACAAGTACCACATATTGTAGTATATTGTTTACTGACTTTCTATCGGTGTTGGATTGTTTTGTCTTTTTTTAAATTTTATTTATTGCATATTATTATAGAAACAAATAAATTGGGAGTTTGGTGGAGGAATACCTCATAGATACTCCTGTTAAAGTTTTTACTTTTTTAAAAGTTTTTACTTTGTAAAATGATTAAATAAAAACTTTAATTATTATTATTATTATTATTATTATTATTATTATTATTATTATTATTATTATTATTATTATTAACAACAACAACAACAACTAGAAGTTCTCCCAAGAGTTATTACCAGTGATTGGTCACTGACAACAATAGTTTGTGTTCCCTGGAGTCTGAGTAAAAGCAAGTCTCTCTAGATATCTAGTACACACTGTTTCTTTTGATAACCATTGCAAATCACTTTGTGTTATTGTAAGAGCTTTTTACCATTGAGTTTTTGCTGTTAACCGCTGAAGTGAGCGTGTCGGTTAACTGAGTGGGTGTAACTTTGAATATGTGAATGTGAGTTAACAAACAAAAATATAAGAAATAATTTGAATATGTGAATGTGAGTTAACAAACAAAAATATGAGAAAAAATTTGAATATGTGAATGTGAGTTTACAAACAAAAATATAAGAAATAATTTGAATGAGGAAACTTAGTATGCTCAAGAAATAATTATTTATTTACTTTTTACAATTGGAAGAAGAGGATTTACTAATTAATTGAACAGTTATTGTGGGAGCTGAAACGATAACGTCATTACAAAATGTCTGTCTCCGTTGGAAGCCAAGGGGGTATAACTCTCCAAATCGAATGCAAGGGAAGTAACTCTGGCAAGTTTATCTCCCTTTAATATGTCCATTCTGAATGTCTCATTTTCTAGCTAGAATGTTTCTAGCTAACAACAGCCATTGGCTTTCTGATGAATTTGAGTGGCAAAAAGCCTCCCCAGGATTCCGGTACTCTCTGTGCACTTTCAGCTGAGGTATGAATGATGCTATTCCTTCTTGGCCTTTCCATCCTTCCTGACGCTTCATGATCATTTTCTGTGGCATCAGCCGATGATAATGCCAACACACGTTGTTTTGGGGAGAAAAGGTCAGATTATAGGTTTTATATTATTCTAATTAAAATCTGAAACTACATCTCCATGCAACAGCTGCAACTAAAGACTAACCCACATCCTAATAAAATGTAAAAAACTAAGGTTCTACATTGATCAAAACAATAAAATATAAGCAAATCATAGAATTTCTAAAAAATAAAAAAGGAATATTTAAACTCTTAAAAAAAAAAATTTTTTTTTTAAAATCAACTCACATTTGTGGAACAAAATAATCGTGTAAAGTGAAATGTTTTTGAAAATCAACACATGGTGCAATTTAAAAAAAAATTAAATAATTTTTTAAAATTATTTATTTAATTTTTTTTTTTCAAACTTTCGTTGTAAAACAACTTTATCAGGCGAGACTGTCTTATAGTTTTTTTCTTCTTCCTCATTTTTCATACTTATTTTTTACTTAAAAGCGTGTATAAAAATAACATTGAAAATACTAAGTTGAAATGCTGTTATTTTTTAAGAAGGAAGGTTAGGCTTAGATGTTAAAGATTAAAGATCGGACATTTATTCCTTCCCTCCCCCTTCCATCGGTAGCAAATGAAAACGTTTCAAATATAAGTGAGAGGGGCAGTATTTGAAATAAAAATCGAAAAAGGTTTACTAATTGTATTTCTTTCAGATTTTTTGATTGTGTCAACTGTCATTGGTTGCAGGAAGAGGACTTGGAACTGATCCCAGATCAAATAAAAGGTCTTGATGGCATAAGCAAATGGCGACATATGTTAACATTTTTTTTTTTATGTTTTTTTTTTTTTTTAAATTTCTTTTGACTATTAAATATGAAGCAGTTAATTCCTATTTCGAGAAATGGAAAGTTTCTCGCAAACAACTTAATTTTTTTTTACCAATATGGCGATATGTGTTTTGTTTTTTTTAAATGTTCTTTTGATCACTAAATATAAAGCAGTTACTTCTTATTAGCGTAACTTCTCTCACTCTTTCTCTACATCTATATCATTGTTTCCCAAAGGGGGAGGTACTGCCCCCTACCCTTGAGAGCAGTGACACAAAAAAGGGCAGCTGGGGCGACAGTGTAGTATTAAGAAAACTTTTTACAAAATATGAATACTAAAATATATCATAGACGCAACCACTAATGGAGGAAAAATTGTCTACACTTTATCGATAATAAGCGTGACATTCGAATTAAAAACAAATACATAGATTTGTTACAAAGTCAAAAGTGCGACTCAAAAGATTGACTGTTTGCTTGACGCCGATAGATAACATGTAGACTTGTAGAGGGAACCTGCAATTGCCACATGCAGCCGCAGCCTTGGTACCCAGCCAGATCAGTCAATAAACAACTCGGCTACATGGTCTCAAGCTCGTCTCAGGTTTGTACCCTAACCCACACTTTAATTTCAATCCTATAATGTCAAGAATTTTTAAATATAATAAAGATGTGACAGAATGAGAGTTTATTGATGTAAGAGCACTTCAGAGTTTAAAAGTGTTTTTGAATTTTTAGTACATACCTTACTGTGATTTATTTTTGCCGACATAAGGATGTGGTGTTAGGGTTAGGGGGTTACGATTAGGGTTTTAGGGTATATGCATTGCTCATAGTTTATTAATCCTGTATTCCAGACTTTTCGGCGTTCACAATCAAACGTCTAGTCAAAAATTCAATTCCATTCCCTCTCTCTCTCTTCCTCTCTCTCTCTCTTCCTCTCTCTCTCCTTCTCTCTCTCTCTCCTTCTCTCTCTCTCTCCTTCTCTCTCTCTCCTTCTCTCTCTCTCTCCTTCTCTCTCTCTCCTTCTCTCTCTCCTTCTCTTTCTCTCTCTCCTTCTCTTTCTCTCTCTCCTTCTCTTTCTCTCTCTCCTTCTCTTTCTCTCTCTCCTTCTCTCTCTCTCCTTCTCTCTCTCTCTCTCGCTCACAACGTCAACCTTTCTCATCTGCTCGCCGGAACAAAGTATCTACTTTTTTATGACAACGAGAATTAGCCCATGCAAAACAAGGCTCATTTTCATACGTGAACTCTCGTCACATCATAAAAGCTACAAGTTTCCATTTTGTAACCGGAACACTCTGGGTTCAATCCTTGATGGACAATACACGGTGCAACTCTCACTCGGTTTCCCTGTGGACCTGCATGATGGCTGCTACAAAACTGGAATGAAAACCACCAAACATCAAGACCCCCCCCCTCTTACCCCCCCCCCCTTCAAATTCAACCTTAAATCGACCTGGTGGTATCACCGCTGTATACACACATTCATAAACACCCATCCACAGATATACGCACCCACACAAACGCACACGTAAGCTTCATCTTTAGATATTGAATATGTATATCAAACATTTATATATATTATATATTTTTATTTCAATTCCCCCCAAACAAGGGGGGGCATGCTGCCACTGAGATGTAAGGGGCTACTGTGATTAGGGGTGAGATTTATAGGGGGCATCCTAAGTGGGGAGTTGTGCAGCAAGATTTTTGTTTGCATTTACATTAAAATTTCTGCATTTCTGGTATAGTTGGGGAGAAGTTATTAGAGTAGAAAGCTTTCCCCGCATCTGAGAACCTCTGCAATGAAAGGGTGTGATTTTGCTGATTGTTAGATTTAGTTAAGTTGAGGGGGCACAAGTGAAGCAAGTTCGTAAAACAAACACAAGGATGCAACATTGTGGTGATGCGACAGGGGCTGGAGTATGGCAGACAGTACGGGACCTATTAGGTTAGACACTCTTTTTTGCACCCTGTCCAACATGGGAGCTTTCTAGAGATATAGGATACTGGCAGGTGTGAGAAGTTTTCTAGCCCGGTAGAGGGAGCCCATCTTCTTTGCAGCAGACTTGGCAGTATCTTCTATGTATTAATTCCAATTCATTTACCTGTGAATGTTAGCCTGAGGAGTTTGAATTTTGGACTCTCGAGAAGGATGCTATAAGCCATGACAATCGGTGGTTGGTAAGATTTCTTATAATTGTTAAATGGAAAAGACCCTTGTCTTAGTAGCACTAAATGTTACCATCCATTTATGTCCCCATCCCACTACAGACGAAAGTTCCTTTTCTAACGATTCAGCCATTGCATTGGATATGTGTGCGTTCGTTTTGCCCTCATCTCGAGAATAGAGCATGGTCATCAACAAATATACGCATCTCGAACGCGTTTATGGAAATCAGGAATAATACAGGTACAAGGATCAACCCGTGGGGAACACTCGCATTAATGTGATGTTTAAATGTCCAACCGTCTCGGACGACCTGGATCTTTCTTTTAGCTAAGAAGAATCTGATTATATTAAATATTCGTCCAATAATTTTGTACGACTTAATTTTCTTGAAGACCTGCATGTCAGATTTGTCAAAGACTTTGGATATATCAAGCGCTTCCACCCTAGCTTTACCTACCTGATCACGTGTAGGGTATATACGTTCAGAGATGACCATTAGGATATCCGCAGTACAACGTGATTGCCTAAATTCGTACTGTTTATCAGAGAAAAGTTTAGCATTTTCGAGGTGGTGGACTATCGCTGGATTGATTAATGATTCAAAGATTTCCGCAAAAAGCGGGAGGAGACTTATGAGGCGATAATTTTGCAGATCACTTCTTTCAGCAGAGTTTTTGAACACTGATACCGCAGAAGCCATTTTCCAGGGAAGCAAGATTCAGCAAGGCATTTGTTGTAGAGTTTTGAGAGGACAGGGGCCAACTCAGCAGAGCATTTTTTTATTTTTTATTACTATAACAGGGATAAAATCAGGTCTCCATGCTTTGGAGATGTCAAGGTTTTTTTATGATATCTAGGACATGGGAAGGGGGGATGATCATATCAAGTGTGGTTTCTGTCCATAATGGGAAATTTAGGAGGGAGTGGTTTGTGGTATCCAAAGTGGAATAAATTAGGTCATAATTACAAGGGTAGACTGGGTTTAAAGGTCAGTCAAATCTGAAGGAGATTCTTTTTTTAAATTTTATTTGCTTTTAATATGTGAGACATCGGCAACTTCCTTTAAATTTATCCGTTTTAATTTTAGTTGTTTTTTTGGGAGAGGAGGGGGCTTATCGCGTGAGATATATATTTGCCAATACTTTTTCATCCCATCGGTTCCGTTTGGTTTCATACCCTCATCCCCCACCAGAAAATCGTCCGATTTATAATAAAGGGCAATGTGTATTTATTTATATATGTATTTATAAATATATATCACCGTCATACAAGATTTAGTGAGTAAAAAAAAAACTGTTGGATGAAACAATTTTTAGTGTTTAAGGGAAGGGAGAAAGCAAATAGCCAGTCTGACATTCTCCTCCTGCCGTCTAAAATGAATTGGGAAAGAAATCCTTCACTCTATTTCTATAATGAGCTGTTTTCTTTCTTTTTTCTCCTTTTTTTTTCTTTTTATACTGATTGATACGTTTTATTTTCTTTATTTATTTTTCTTTCTTTAATCTTTCCAGTCTGAGACGTTTTCTTTCTTTTTTTTTTAACTTCACCGATTGAGACGTTATTTTATATGAATATTTGTGCGAACACTGGCGAAGCATAATTTTTTCCTGTCATTGTTGACGGAGATTGTACCCTCGTAATGCCATAATGGTTATCATTTTATAGTTTATATAAATAGATATAGATAGATATAGAGATATAGATATGTAGATATGAAATCGGCTAGATGGTGTTCACTTACACACTAATACTATTGGAGAAAGGTATGAACCTCTAAGCCCTCCCTACTCAATTATGGTTAATAATAATATGCCATAAAATAAACAAAACAAACAGACAACGTCAGTAGACTTTTGGCGGGTATTTAAATAATTCGTCAACAAGTTATTCTTGTCTTTGGCCTTTGGGCTACAAGGATCAAAGTTTATCACTTTTAGACCAAGGATGACCAAAGACCCCCATTTTTGATGGCCTTGTGCCTAATTTGTTACATTGAATTACTTATTTGCTATGAAGTAAAATAAAAAAAATATACAAGGTGTAGTATCTGTTCTGTCCTCGGTCGTAGGAAGACGAGGAGGAAAAATCCTTCTTCACTGGGCAATTTTTATTTTTGTCATGCGTGCCCCTTTTTAGGAAGCTGGTTACCCCTCCCCTATAAAAAGTTCGACCTGTGGCTAACTTTACCCTTGTAGGGAGGCAAGTAAATAGTAAATAGATACTATGACCAAATACTTTGCAAATAAATAAAAAAATAAATAAAAAATGCTTAAATTCTAATTAATGGTACAAAAGAAGTTGCTAAGTTGTATGTAAATGCTAGAATAACATCCGGTTATGCGGGGGGGGGGGGTTTCTGTTTGCTTTTGATTTTTGTTTTTTTGTTTTGGTGGGAGAGGAGGGCATTATGTGTTGGTTTTTTTTGTGTATGTTTTTTTTTGGGGAGGGGGCATTATGTGTTGGGTTTTGTGTATGTTTTTTTTTTTGGGGGGGGGAGGGCATTATGTGTTGTTTTTTGTGTATGTTTTTTTTGGGGGGGGAGAGGGCATTATGTGTTGTTTTTTTTGTGTATGTTTTTTTTGGGGGGGAGGGGGAAGAGGGCATTATGTGTTGTTTTTTTGTGTATGTTTTTTTTTGGGGGGGGGGAAGAGGGCATGTATGTGTTTTTGGGGGGGGAGGAGGAAGAGGGCATGTATGTGTTTTTTTTTTTGTGTGTTTTCTTCCATAAATATTTTTCTTTGTGTGTGTTTGTGCAAATTCATGTTTATTTATTTATTTTTTTTGTGTGTGTGTGTGTAACAACCTATCTTACTACTTACCTTAGTTTTTTATTTATTTATTTTATTCCCTCCACCCACCCCACCCCACCCCTGCACCGCTCCAACTTGTCAAATATTTCTTTTATGTTTGGATTCCCCTGGTTTCTATTTCTAAAGGTGAAGAATTGGATGCATTTCACACATTGTTTAGTGAACCAGCCGAAGATTCTTCTCTTGAAGTCAGGTGTTCTTGGAGATGAATGGTAACTTGTTTTGGCGTTGAATGTAGATCATTTCAACAAAGGAGTAAGGCAAGGATCAGCAGCAAACGGGTGGAAATGGAATCGGTTGCAGGAAGTGGAAGAAGACATCTTGTCTTTTGTTTGCTTTAAAATCTGTTCTTCTTCTGGTGTGTGTGTGTGTGTTTAACTCACCCCCCCCCCACACCATCTGTTGATTACTTTCAAAAAGTTCTCACTGCCAAAATTCTTGCAGGGTGATAACCAACCAAAAAGATGGGGGGGGGGGGGGGGTGATATAAAAAAAAAACAAGGATGGATATTTCTAAGATGTATTTATCCCTCTTTCTCTCGAGTCCATCCTTATCACTTCCTCCCATGTTTTCCTTGGCCTTCCCCTGCCAACTGACCCTGCTACCTCAACTGTTCCACATCTCGCGGTTAATAGATGTAGAAAAATTGACGTAGCAGGTCAAGTTGGCAGGACGAGGACCAAGAAAAACATGGGAGGAAGTGATAAGGATGGACTTGAGAGAAAGAAGGATAAATAAAGACCTGGTCAGATATAGGTGAGTTTGGAAGTTGATTTCTAAAAGCCGTCCAACACATGTCAGCAAACCGAAGATGATGTTCATTCAATCTATCAGGCATGTGTATGGAGTGTGATGATGTATGGAAGTGAAATCTGGCCAGTGAGGGTTGAGGACATGCGTTGCATGGAGAGACATGATATGAGAATGAAATAGGTATGTATCCTCAAAGTACAGTAAAAATCAGTTGTAAATGCTTACATATGTGTGCTATATTGTGTGTATTTCGTCAGCATTGTTTCATTTAAACAAACATTGTTAAACATTTGTTAAAAATTTGTTCATTTAAACAAACATTGTTAAACATAAAAGATTTCTCAGCTTGATTATACCTTTTTTTATTTTTTTTTTATTTTTAAAAATCTTTTTTGTGTCAAAATCCCCAAAAATGAAACATTTATTGATTTTTTTTTGATTTTGACATAAAAAATGATTTAGAAATAGGCCAAGATTTAAAATTAGAAAAAGTGAAACAAAGATTGTGGGCAAACCTCTTAATATTATTCGCTGTCTCATCGTCAGTATAGACTTATTTTGTGATTTTCAGCCCGGGAAGTCTTCTTTAAAATGGCTAATATTTTCCACCTCACGTTTTACTGAGCCTTGTTGCATCCACGAACGAACCCTCTATTGAACTTTTAACCGTCTGGATTCTATCTACTTTTCGCCGCACCTTTGAAACCCCTCATTTTATTTCTCGTGCCTTCTAATGACCTACCTACAAATCACTTTCACCACTGGACTTTTTGGACACCAGATTTTTTTTGCAATCGGAGATTTGCTTGCATTCTGGCAGCTTTTTGCCTTGTTTTTCTCCACAATCTTTGTTTCACTTTTTCAAATTTTAAATCTTGGCCTTTGCCAACTTATCTATCCCAGCAATTTCCTCTGATAAGATTTTGATCTTTGAAAAGCCTGGCTTAAGGAAAAATTAATAGAAAAATTAATTGAATAAATTGCCTTTTCGCGGAATATACCTTGCATTGAGCAACTGAATTGAAAAAAGATCTACCTTTCGCTTTTCTAATTCCTTTTTACCCTTCTACCTACCTATATATATATATATATATATATATATATATATATATATATATATATATATACACATGTGTAAATTTAGGCAGCAAATCATTATTAATGCAGGCCTCGTTAAAGACTATAGAACTTTCTCTCTTTGTAATTTTTTTTGTTAATTTCTTGACGTGGCGAGCGAGTTTTCTAGTGTTAATTTAAATATAGTGGCTCCGAGTGTGGTTTCATCGGCCATCTCTCAAGCGCTTTCGATCTCTCGATCGTTATCAGGAGGTTGTGTCTTATTGTTTGTCTTGGTGCTGTCAGCCTTTTTATGGAGGGTTTTTTTTTTTAATTTAATTATTTAATACAGATAGGGCATTATTGCCAGTATTAAATGCTATTTTATTAATGTTGGGTTGCAGTTTTTTTCGATGACTGCGTGTACAATTATTTTTATGGATGATTTTAGTGTTAAGTATTTTTCTTAGTTCTGCTGATTTTTATAGTTTATATAGATAGATATAGATATCTATAAATATATAGATATATTAGTTATATTTAGTTATATATAGTTATATAGATATATATATATATATATAGTTATATATAGTAAGTCATGAAAATATATTTTATGGCAATTAAGCTACTCAGAGGCTTCCGCGTTTCATCCTGGGGGGAATCGTCAGGCTAAAACCTAGCTCTACTCACGTATCGAGCACTGTTTAAGTAATTACTGAAAATTGATACATAAAAAATTATATCCTCTTATAACTTTTTATGTGGATACATGAAATAATAATAATAATAATAATAGTTATAGTTGTATATATATATATATATATATATATAGTTATATATATATATATAGTTATATATATATAGTTATATATATATATATATAGTTATATATATATAGTTATATATATATATATATATATATATATATATATATATATATATATATATAGTTATTAGTATTTCATGTATCCACATAAAATATTATAAGGAGATATAATTTTTTATGTATCAGTTTTCAGTATTTACTTCAACAGTGCTCGATACGTAAGTAGAGCTAGGTAGTAAGCAATGAAAATATATATGGCAATCAAGCTACACAGAGGCTCCCGTGTTTCATCCCCGGGGAGAATCGTCAGGCTAAATGCCCCGGGGATGAAACACGGGAGCCTCTGTGTAGCTTGATTGCCATATATATTTTCATTGCTTACTATATATATAGTTATATATAGTTATATATATATAGTTATATATATATATATATATATGTTATATATATATAGTTATAGTTATATGTTGATAATGAATTCCTTGAGTACAATCTGCTAAAACTTTGAGGAATTGTTTGCGACCTCGATATTCGGTATATATATATCGGAATGTTTTTTGTTTCAGAAATAATGAAAATTTAATGACTTGTTTTTGTTAAAATTATGCAAAATCTTATTTTAAATAAATTTGTACTTTTATTTGTTGGAATGATTTACGTTTGTTTTCATAAAATACAATCGTCGATAATCCTTATTTTTAATTTTCCTCATTTAATCAATAGAAAAATGGACAATTTCTTTTCTTTCTTTTTTTTTTTTAATACAGATAATTATTCATACTTTTTGCGACGGACGTATTTTTACAATGAATTTATATAGTAAACTGTGCCCCTCCCCTCCAATATTGGATGGATATTCATATCTGACATGCTTAATCAATTATGTAATAAAAATTGAAAAATGATTTTCGATGTAGACATTCAAGTGAAGCGCTCTTTAGCCTTGGTGTGGAAATCACCAAGAGATGATGTCTCGATAAAAACACTGGTCCCCATCATCTCACTGTGTTGGCGTCAAGAATGGCATCTGATCTATAAAAATCTTGCCTTGATTAAGGAAATGACTTTAAAAGAAATCTGAACAGAGATAAGTTTGGAAGTCGATTTCTAAAAGCTGTCCAACACATGCCAGCAGGTGACATTAAGGGACACTGTTTTTTTATTCTCGTTTACTAGATTTCATTATTGAAGATTCCCTTAAAATTACTACGAAACCAAAAGGGTTAAAAGAAAAGGATTTAAATTTGAATTAAAAAATTTTTTTAAAATATTAAAGTATTATTTTTTATTTTATATTTTTTTAGGTACATTCACAACACAATATCTGAGCATCAGATACTTATGCAAATCCACCCTGGGGATAGTCCGATGCCCTTAAACCCTACCCATGCCACCCTGACCATAGAAAGCCATGACCCTGAGACACAGGCAAAAGAAGTTAAACGGTAAGATCTTAAATATTCAAATAAATTTTCTCTTTTAAATTATTCTTATTGTCAAATAATTTATTGAAGAAAAAGTTTTGTAAAATTAATTGGACGATCTAAAAGTTATAGCACATCTGTCCTAGCCAATCGAGACATTGGTCCATCTGACTGTGGTCTATTCTGATCAAAACGACACTTGCTGATTTAAGTCTTCAATGAATCTGAAGAAGTCTCTCAAGAATTGTTTGATTCAAAGCCGAAAGATTGGTACGTTGACTAAATCTGAAAGCTTGAAGGTCGTTCACAGAAGGTCATGGACAATGGATAAGTTTTATTTTGAAGAACAGTTGCTGTTTATGAAAAAAAATTGTATAATAAATCATTATTTTAATACAGTGCACAGATTATATACATATACAGGGTGTTTGAGACAAATTTGACATTTTTTGAATGGAAAGTAAAAATCGTCATATCTTGCCCAATAATTGATGTATTCTCAAAATTCAAAGTGCATTTCTTAGAGAATCTTTTTCTGAATACAACTCACTTGAAGAAACCATCCTCCACCACAACCTCCTGAATCTGGAGAACCTGGCCTTAAAGGATACCTTCCAGAAACATCTGAACACTAGTTTAATCCTGGTAATCAACTCATTCTTGATGTTGCAGACGATACAGTTACAAATAATTTCACTCGGCAGTTTAGAGTGGCCACTTGGAATGTGGGCAAACTTAGAAAGCAGATTGGCGAACTGATTAAAACCTTAACGAGAAGGAGGGTTAGGGTTGATTTATGTGGTATGTAAGAGCACAGATGAGCTGGTGGACTAATGCCAAACCAGACACGGCCCCTAAGGGGCAAAGACTCTTGCTACAAATTCTTCTGGTACAAGAACAATGTTAGTCAAGGTGGTGCTGGTGTGCTACTGGCCGAGTGTTGGGTGGACAAGGTTCTTGAAGTTCAGCGTGTTTTAGACAGTATTCTCCGTCTAACGTTAATGATTGGTAAGATTGTTTTCACCTTCTCTGTCTATGCACCACCTGCGACTCCCTGGAGATGTAAAAGACCACTTCCATGACGAGTTGCAAAGCACAGTTTCCAAGATTCCTGCCACTGAAAACTCTTATTCTTGTGGGTGACTGAAATGCTCATGTTGCCACTGCTGTTGGTGCTTTCAACAACGTGTATGATGGCCATGGCTTTACGGCCCATGATGCTGATGGGGAGAGAATCCTAGAATTTGCTGTCGCAAATGACCTCTTCATTGGAAACATGTTGTTTAAAAAAAGAGCCTCCACTTGGTAACTTATTATTCTGGGAATCACAAAACCCAGATAGATTACATCTTGTTCCGGAAGAATTTCAGAAGGGGTACCAAGCAATGTTAAAGTTATCCCAACAAAACAATGCATTTAACAGCACCAACTTGTGGTTTGTGACTTCTTGGTTCACATAGCAAGAATGAAAAACCACAAGTTCTATGAAATTTTCAAGGCCAAATTGGATATTGCCGCTACAGAAAACAACTCTGGAAATGCTGTGGAAGTTTTGTGGTCTGCATTGAAAGGTCCTCGTATGAATGCAGATACCGAGGTATGCAGCCTCTCTAAAAACCATCAGTGGAGACCAGATGGTGGAATAATCGGGTTGAAGATGCAATCATGGAGAAACGGGCCCGTTTCAAGGCTTACTATGTGTTTAAGAGAACAAAGAGCATAGTCGAGGCTAAGGTTGCAAAAACTGATTATGGTAAAGCAAACCATACTGTTTGGATTGTCAAGTTTACGGCTGAAGGGGAGACTTTTGCTAATGTTTCACCTAACGACAATGATATCTACCGGTCAGCAAAACAAATGGACTGCACTAACCCGGATGTTGCAGGTGAAAAGTGTATCTGGAATGATGCTGGTGAAATCACACTCAGTAATGGGTGGAACTATGTGAGACTCCTAAATGTCTAGTTTGAGTGACCAAGTGACTCATGACCTGAGTACCTCAAAGCACTGCCCCCGCCCCCACCCATGTGTGTCAGCAGAGTTGGTTCAAAGGATCATCCGTCGGGTGAAAAATTACAAGGCTGCTGGCCTATCTGGAATCGTAGTTGAGATGCTCAAAACTGCTGGCAAAGAGGGAATTGAGTTAATGAAACAGTTAACTGAGACAGCTTTTCGTGACGGTGCGATCCCAAAAGCCAGGGATATGAGCTACATTCTCAATCTCTACAAGGGCAAGGGTGAGGCCGTCGACCACAGCAACTATCATGGCCTTAAGCTCATTGACCGGCTAATGAAACTGCTCGAGTGTATCTTGGACACTCAAATATGTGGGATGATGAGTATCAACAAGATGGAGTTTGGTTTTGTGCCACGCAGAATCACCTCCGATGCCATTTTCATTGCACGCCAACAGGAAAATTACATTGCATCCAGGAAACCAGTCTATTTTGCATTCGTTGATCTCGAGAAGGCATTTGACCGCGTGCCTAGGAAAGTGCTTAGGTCAGCAATGACGAGCTTTGGTGTAGAGGAGTGGGCTGTCAGTGTTCTCCAGGGCATGTACACAAATGCGAGGAGTTTGGAGTGGGCACTGGGGTCCATCAGGGCTCTGTACTTAGCCCACTTCTTTTCATCATGGTTCTGGAGGCATTGTCGAGTGAGTTCCATGTAGGTGTCCCATGGGAGCTCGTGTATGCAGAAGATCTTGTAGTTATCGAATATTTTCTGGAGGAGTGCAACTCCAGGTCGCTGACATGGAAGACAATCATGTTGAGCAAAGGACTGAGAGGCAACTTGAAGAAGACAACATTTCTCATATCTGATGTTGTTCTCGACCTCCTGCAGGATGCTGGCATTTTTTACCTGCGCTGTCTGTTGCAGAGGTGTAGGTTCAAACTCCATTGAATGCTCCCAGTGCAAACTGTGTGTCCATAAGAAGTGTAGTGGTCTTGCTGGCAGGCTGGTAATTGACCCGGGTTATGTTTGTTGCAGATATCCGAGTGCTGCTCACCCAATTGATGGCCGAACGGCAGCATTTATGGATGTAGATGGCTCCCCACTTGATGTTAAAACTACCGTCTGCTGTTAAATGCTATCACTGCTCACTTACATCAAAGCACATTTCCTTCAGGACTCGCAGTCAAGTCTTTTCTGCCTGTGTTCGCTCTGCCATCTTGCATGGCAACGAGACATGGACAACAAATGTTTCTGATTTGCAACGGTTTCAACGTAATGACAGTACCAACCCTAACCCTAATCAGGTGGGTATGTGGCAGCAAACTAGAGGAAAGAATCTCTTCAGCCATCCTCTATCAGAAGATTTTTGGTATTGGTGGGATTTCGAATGCCTTACACGCTCGGCGTCTCAGATGATTTGGCAATGTACAGCATGCCACCTCCTGCATCAACTCAATAACACGCATGGATACTTCAGGCACGAGAATATGTGGAAGACCAAGTAAAACCTGTCTTGAGTGCATATAAAGTGACGACTGCTTGCATCATGCCTGTCATTAACCCTATGGATCGGACCACAGGCATGAGACGTTGCCTGGTGTTGCCCATCAGGACACCCGCAGCGCCTTAAATACCAAAACCTGATTATGATATATATATATATATATATATATATACATACATATGAGTGTAATCAGTCGCCGGAAAATCATAAGCACACAAGTGGATGAAAAAAAAAAAATAATAATAATAATGCGAAAACAAATAAATGTGTAACTTACTATTTCGTGCTGAGTGTATTGGACAATTTTAAAAGCCCTTCTTACCTTGTACGGCATTCACTCTGAGTGGATCAAACCGGCTTCCTCTAAAACTATATTACTCCGGATATTTGGATAAGTATATTTAATTTTGATCAAATTGGGTAAAACATGGCGTTCATGCCTTACATTCATAAAAAGGAAATCTATTTTGCTTTATTTTGTTTATAAGATGAAAATTACAGAAATGAAAAAAAAAAAAGAATAGAAATGTTAGTAAGGGGTTCAGGGCTTTGTGATACTATAGACTAGGGGAGGGGACGAAGCCTCGAACGGTGGGGGTTAAATGATTCACTAACTCATACAAAGACAATCGGAAATGGGATGGCCAATCAACAAGGAGTTGTCCATTTCTATTGTTCAGAGGTGAGGGCTTGTCGGTGACTAAAACAAAAAGACCAGAGATCAAATATTTGGGAGTGATAGGGTTTTATGACAATTTTGACGACAATAAGTTAGTTTTACGGCAGGCAACGGTTTACGGCAAAAAGTTGACGAGGTGGGACTCAGAGGAAAGAGATTCAGTTTGGATTTAACTCCAGACGAGATCAGATCGAGCCGAGCAAACGATGAGATGAACTGATCAACCAAGCGACAGTGCTGGTCTTGACAGACAATTTAATCTCTGTTCAGTAAAATGTGGACGTTAACGCTTGGGGTCCCTTTCGGTATCACACACAACTGTTGAAACACAATGTATATGAGTTGGTGTTCTTTCTTGTTGATTGCGTTGCTTTAAACTTGTAAACCAATGGTTTGCCCTCGACGATTCGTCAGTGGATAGACGACTCGTCTAGAATGACGATGAAGACAAGAAGAACGTCACGGGCACACAACGTTGGTTTTTTTTTTTAATTATGAAGAACCCATGAGCGATTGCTCTTTTACTACATTACCTCGAGTGGAGTGGATTCTATGGCTGACTCTTCAAACTTAAGTATTTTTATTTACCTCCTCTCCAGGGGATTAGACACAAGGTCAGGTGTGGGTTTTGATGAAAGTGTTTCTGTGGAAAAACTGGATTCGAACCCGACACCCACAGGTCCTCAGTCCGCGTCGTTAACCACTCAGCCACCGTGCCTTTCTTTATTTTTTGTATGTATGTTGTATATAATCTGACTTTGTTTGGCTGTTTTGTTTTACGGCATATCAACCCCTTTTCGGGTTATTTAATGCCGAATCCGGTCATTTTGGTAAAAGATTTGATGCTTGAAGTTTTTTTTTATATGTTCAAATATTTATTCAAAGTGTTTGGTTGAGTGAAAAGGGGAGGAAACTTAGGGAAATTGTTAGCGTATTTTATTTACCTCCTCTCAGGTGTGGGTTTTGATGAAAGTGTTTTTGTGGAACGAACTGGATTTGAACCCGACACACCCAGGTCCTCAGTCCGCATCATTAACTACTTAGCCACCGTGCCATCCCGGTCGTCGAGAGGGGCAGCATGGTTCTACAGAAGTGTACAGGGGTTCTCATTGATTCCTAGAAAACGCTGAGTGTGCGTTGAGGGAGCTAAAGACTATAAATTCATAGTTGAAATTCATTTCAATTAATGTCACTCTACTTCCACCCATGCGGAGGACATTTTTGGACATTACCCCCAATATGGAATATTATACAATGTAAAAAATACAAATAAAAAATGTTATGGGCTGGGAGTGAACAGACATAGGCTTCCTCATTCAATCCCGAGCAACGCCGGGTGTTCCTGCTCATGTATTTTTTATCGATACGCTTTTGAACACATACGCTTATGTGTAATCAAGATGGATTACTCAGATGTTTTGTAATTGGCTTCCTATTAAAACTTGATTTTCCGGATACAACGTACAATCTGTCGAATTTGAACCAATAAAAACAAACATTACAATAAAACTAGAGTTAAATATTTAAGTAGTTTGGACATGTTTTGTTGAAGTTATTCCATTTATTTTTAACTTCAAACTGTGATAACAACAAAGTCATAAAATCACCCACACTTATAGAACAAATATGATTCATCTTTGTAACATTTATCATAGAACAAATATGATTCATCTTTGTAACATTTATCATAGAACAAATACGATTCATCTTTGTAACACTTATCATAGAACAAATACGATTCATCTTTGTAACATTTATCATAGAACAAATACGTATGATTCATCTTTGTAACACTTATCATAGAACAAATATGATTCATCTTTGTAACATTTATCATAGAACAAATACGTATAATTCATCTTTGTAACATTTATCATAGAACAAATATGATTCATCTTTGTAACATTTATCATAGAACAAATACGATTCATCTTTGTAACACTTATCATAGAACAAATACGATTCATCTTTGTAACATTTATCATAGAACAAATACGTATGATTCATCTTTGTAACACTTATCATAGAACAAATATGATTCATCTTTGTAACATTTATCATAGAACAAATACGTATGATTCATCTTTGTAACACTTATCATAGAACAAATATGATTCATCTTTGTAACATTTATCATAGAACAAATACGATTCATCTTTGTAACATTTATCATAGAACAAATACGTATGATTCATCTTTGTAACATTTATCATAGAACAAATACGTATAATTCATCTTTGTAACATTTATCATAGAACAAATATGATTCATCTTTGTAACATTTATCATAGAACAAATACGATTCATCTTTGTAACATTTATCATAGAACAAATACGTATGATTCATCTTTGTAACACTTATCATAGAACAAATATGATTCATCTTTGTAACATTTATCATAGAACAAATACGATTCATCTTTGTAACACTTATCATAGAACAAATACGATTCATCTTTGTAACATTTATCATAGAACAAATACGTATGATTCATCTTTGTAACACTTATCATAGAACAAATACGATTCATCTTTGTAACATTTATCATAGAACAAATATGATTCATCTTTGTAACACTTATCATAGAACAAATATGATTCATCTTTGTAACATTTATATTTTTCTTTTCATTAACAGCCATCAATCTATTATCCATTTGTTTGATGGTCCCCCGATTTATAAAATCGGGGGACTTATGTTTTGAGGCATGTCCGTCCGTCCGGATTTTTCTCCGTAACAATCCATTGAATTTCTCTGAAATTTTGCATGAAGTTGTAACTTTCGTCAGGTTAGAAAGTGACATTCTCCGATTTTTGAAAAAAACTCTGGTTAGCCCCCCAGGGGGTCAAAAGGCCCCGAAATGGCAAAAAGTGACATTTTTTGTCCCATAACTTTTCATCCATCCATTCAATTTCTCTGAAACTTGGCCAAAATATGGAGGCAATTGTTCCTAATAGAAAATAAGTATCGCTGACCTTGGAAAAAATCTGGTTCGTGCCCCCAGGGGGTCAAAAGCCCCCAAAATAGCAAAAAAATTACCCTTTTCTCCCATAACGTTTGATCCATCCATTCAATTTTTCTGAAACTTGGCCAAAATGTAGAGGCAATTGTTCTGGATATAAAATGAGCATCCTTGACCTCAGAAAAATTCTGGTTGGCGCCCCCAGGGGGTCAAAGGGGGGTCAAAAATGCCCCAAATTTATTGCATTTTACACTCGCCACATCGAGTCACATACAGAGGGGGACCACGCACGCGCAGCTTGTGTTTATTTTAGTCGTTTCAATTTTAGACGCAGTAGTTTTAATTCCTTCCCATAAGTCTCCTTGAACATATAAAGAACTTGAAGCATAAAAACTTTTGCCAAAATGACCGGATTCGGCATTAAATAACCCGAAAAGGGTTGATATGCCATAAAACAAAACAACCAAACCAAACCCATAAGTCTCCTTTGCTTTCATATTTAACTTCTTCATATAATTCAATTTTCCCAACTTTTCCATCGATGTTCGATCGGATTCACAATCGGATTCGATGCTGATTATCCAATTATCTTCTCTTTTTTGTAAATCTTTTATGCTCAAAATCTTCACGCGTATTCTTCGATACATGAAATGAAGCGTTGTCGTGGATACATACGCACTACCACTTTGAAACTGCACGGCTCGCAATTGTACCATTCAAAGACATTCTTCAATTATTTGGGTTATTCGGACTATTTTCATCTTGGATGTTCTTATCACAACGTTTCGGCCAATGTAACCTCCGACTATCTTCAGGTGTCTTGTTGAACTCTGGTAATCTATACAGAACTTCGAACTGAACCCTTGATTGTTCTCGTTCCAACTGCCATGACCGAGTAGAAGTTTGAATTGATTTTGTTAACACCGCCTCTAGTGAGGATTGAACCTTCAACCTCCAGAAGACTGTCACATTGACACATGGTTCAATGGATAAAGTTGTTAAATAATAATCAGTTCTAATCGTTCATCAAATGAGTGTTTTTTTTAATTTGATATGGCTTTGAGTTTTCGGTCAGGCGGCTAACCTGAACCAAGATGGAGTCTTCTTGGTTTTTTGATGACTAGTATTCTCCTCTATAACAGGAGTCTTTGTGGGAATTTCAATACACATTTCTTTATTAAAATGTATGCTTTCGTGGGAATCTTGGTAAACATTTTACTTCTGCAAGAATCTTGGTAAACCATGAGAATCTTCATAAGCATGTATGTCTACATAGTAATCTCTGTAAAAATTTATGTCTTTGTGGAAATTTCAGTCAGCATTTGTGCCTATGAGAATTTCTGTAAAATTTATGCCTCCGTGGGAATCTCTGTTAAATTTACACCTTCTGTGGGAATCTCTTTAAAATTTACGCCTTCTGTGGGAATCTCTGTAAAATTTACGCCTTCTGTGGGAATCTCTGTAAAATTTACGCCTTCCGTGGGAATCTCTGTAAAATTTACGCCTTCCGTGGGAATCTCTGTAAAATTTACGCCTTCCGTGGGAATCTCTGTAAAATTTACGCCTTCCGTGGGAATCTCTGTAAAATTTACGCCTTCCGTGGGAATCTCTGTAAAATTTACGCCTTCCGTGGGAATCTCTGTAAAATTTACGCCTTCCGTGGGAATCTCTGTAAAATTTACGCCTTCGTGGAAATCTCTGTAAAATTTACGCCTTCTGTGTGAATCTTTGTAAAATTTATGTCTCCGTGGGAATTTTTTAAAAAATAGTATGTCGAAGAAAAAAGCAAAAAAGTTCCATAATCCTATTTCAACATTAGAGAAAAAAAATTTTCTTCGGTTTTTACTTTTCCTTTACCCCCATTTTCTTTAAGTCATAAATATGACTTCCAGTAAGATCAGATTATTCGAAATGACTCATCTGAAAGCTACCAACACTGTCGATGAATTACTATAATCAATAAATTGGTCAACATTATTAAAATAAACAAAAAACAAGTTATTTACACTAATCTGTTCTAATCATTTCTTTTCCACTAAATAAATTCCAATATTTATTGCATTTAGCGATCACCTTGATTGTTCTTTTTGAAATATTCATAGAACTTGTCCATAGTTATGTCCATTTAAAATTTGAAAGGATTTGGCGAGATCACTGTTGCTACCTAATCGTTTAAATCTCTATTCGTAATTCGTATTTCTCATCATACCTTGATAATTTTGTTTTCCTTCTCCTGGTTAAGTTGCACTACGAATACAACAGAGTCTAGTGTATCCTACTATTTTACCCATCGCTAGGGGGGGGGGGGGCATTCATACCTTTCCTAAGGGTATTAGTAAAAGTAACTCAGTCAGGTAAGCGTTGTGTAACTTCCACTTTCACAATACGTTACAATCATGGTGGCCAATAAAAATCCTCAAAGACATCCGTAATTTTATAATCTGTTTTTTAATTTGTAAAATCTATTTGCTTAATCGGCACAGTGGTTACCCACGAGGACGCTGATCTTGGCGTGCCAGTTTCAAATTCTGTCGGAGCTATTTTATCACTTTTAACTTTGGTGAAATAATAGGGTAGACAAGACTTTAAAGCCTTAGCGGAGCATTTTTTCTTTAACTAATAAGTCACAACTTATCAAAGCTAAAAGCCACTCGAGGATAAGAGTTAATGAGATGGATAGATGGACAGTTGAATGATGAAGAATATTATGAGAGGATTGAAAATGATGAATTAGTTTCGAAGATAACTCTGAAATAACACCTTTTCTGTAGTCATTTGTTAGTTTGAAGAACCCAGATAGTCCAGTAAGATGGAGTCGCACATAAAAAGATAAACACCTTCTTCCAATTTGAACTGATCCAGCACGGAAGAGTAGACTTGTAAAACTAACATAAACGTGGAATTGTGTCGTGTTAATATGCAATCTAACCCCAACCCCAACCCGAACCCTAATCTGCCACAGCGGAGAAAACAACACCTTTTGTTATTTGCTCGATGTTTTATGCGTTAAATGTTTATTTACTTATTCCTTTTTGTCTTCCATCTGCACTACAGGTTCCAATGCAGTTTTACGGGTTGTACACGTACTTACAGCACAGCGGGTAATTTAAAAACACATCAAAAAACTCACAAAGGTAAGTGAAGGTGACACGGTCGACAAGTTCCTTTATTTTCTTCTTCGATTTGCTGGATTCAAAGATTTTAAATGTCACTAAAACCCTGTTCTCTGACCTCCTCAGTATCAGTGATTTTACTCGGGATTTGATTTTTAGATTATGTTCTTTGTTTGTAAAGGAGCCCCTTTTTGTAATAGCACTCCATTACTAATTTCAGTTGTGGCCCATTTCTTCCCCTACGTCGTCTTTGGTTTGTGATGATTATATTTGTTTACCTGTATTGGGCCTATTGTATTCTATTACTTGAAATAAGAAGGGCCAACATGTGCAGGATGACGACCGGGTGCCCCCCCCCCCCCCTCATGCTGGCTATCAAAGGAGCCCCTGCTGCTCATGACGCTTAGATCTTTCTTTTGAGGTCCACGGTTTTTATATATGGTTGGTGTCATTTTTTAGTGGTTTTGTTAGTGTACGTGGCAACACCAGGCCCAGGCTTAGTTAACCTGTGATCCTGTCACAGAGATAGTGTTTATCTATCCCATATGTAGAAATAACAAGATCAAAGTGTAGTATCTGTTCCGATTGATACGGCACCCCATAGACTGGTATTGTCTTGGGCTTGATTTACGTCGGTCTATGGGCTGTCCTGTGCAGTTCTAGGAGGTGCACCCTCCCAGGCTTTGCCTCCCCTCTTTGGGGAGGAGTAAGTTTATTGCTTCCTGCCTGAGGCGCCCCTTCCGGGGAATGCCAACGGGGCTGCCCAGGCAATTTTTAAATGGCCAGAATGCTCACCTCTCGAGCGCTGGCTTATCTAATCCCACTTTCCCGACCTTGTGTCACATCTTAACGCTGTGGGAGGTAGATAAATAACATGTAGAAATAACAGTGCACGTGTTAGATGTTTACAATAGGAATGCTGATTAGTATATCTCGGAAACAAAGCGTTTCTGGACCTACACATATCATCCCAAAGTGATGGCATCGATTTTCCAAACATTCTATATATGATGGGCAGTCTCACTCACCATAAAAATAGCAAGAGTGTCTGATTATCAGCCCCCCTCTCCTTTAGATGAATATCGTTATATTGGATCATGTATTGCGGAGAACAAGACCCGCTCTCATTACCAGATATGTAATGTATGCATGGATGCACGGTGTGCCATGTGTCAGTAATCTACCTGGTCACATGTGATATTTCAAAGACTTCCTTCTCCTAAACTAGTTGCCCTTACCAAAGTTTCAGTTTCATGGCAGGGGTGGGGGTGGGGGATTCATACCATGTCTGTGGGTATTATTGAAAGTGATGCAGTTTATGCCAGTAAGGCACTATATAAAATCAGGAATGCATCTCCTCTAAAAACATGACTAAACTGAAGCTTGCAGTACTTGCGGCTACAGTGCTCAACTTAGAAATGACAGAACTTTACACTACTGCAATTATGTAAAGCTGAAACTGCAGTAAGGAGCTGTAGAAATTCTCCAAATCAATGTCCCCCCCCCCCATACACACGCGTACAAAAAAAATGAAATGCGTTGTTGCATACCTTTTTAAGCGGGACTTCTATGGAAAATGTCCACCTATCGTGGGCCGGACCCAACAGATCCTCTTGATGATCCTTTTGTGGCGATGGCTAACGTCAAGATATTCTTTCCTTGAAGGGGGTAGACAACACCAACGATTTTCACTTAAAATATATTCTAGTTGTCACAACTACTGAATCTCCATTCCTTTACTATGAGTTCCTTCTGGCTGGACCTTCCCCACGGAAGGGTCTAACTGCCTCTATCTACCAGGACCGTACATTATAATGTGTATCTTCACTAAGGTCTAATCAGCAACTGAAATCCAACTTGAAATCTTTGCAAATGTTACATGATCAAGCGAGGAAAGAGGCGGAGGATTCTGGTTTCTTCATGACAGACACACGGCCCTTATATGTAGAGGACGCAGGGTTCCTCACAAGAAGACGGAATTTGGATTAAGGATTTACGCCAAGATGATGTATTTATAAACTCATTTTAACATGCACCCAAATGTGCCATGACATAAACCTAGTAACGGGGGAGATGAATGGACCTGGCAACAACAAGATGGACATATGAAGGCTTGTACATCCAACGGGACACTGTTGTCCGACTCAGAGCCAATACTTATTGAACCAAACGAATGACACACAAAAATTCCAGATTTTGATGTAACTGATTTTACCATTTGCAATTTACTGTTACATCATCAAAGTTTGTTTCTTAATCAAACCATTAAAAAGAATCTTTTTTTCTTAATCAAACCATTAAAAAGAATCTTTTTTTCTTAATCAATCCATTAAAAAGAATCTTTTTTTCTTAATCAAACCATTAAAAAGAATTTTTTTTTCTTAATCAAACCATTAAAAAGAATCTTTTTTTCTTAATCAAACCATTAAAAAGAATCTTTTTCTCTTAATCAAACCATTAAAAAGAATCTTTTTTTCTTAATCAAACCATTAAAAAGAATCTTTTTCTCTTAATCAAACCATTAAAAAGAAAGTGTTTCTCTTAATCAAACCATTAAAAAGAATCTTTTTCTCTTAATCAAACCATTAAAAAGAAAGTGTTTCTCTTAATCAAACCATTAAAAAGAATCTTTTTCTCTTAATCAAACCATTAAAAAGAAAGTGTTTCTCTTAATCAAACCATTAAAAAGAATCTTTTTTTCTTAATCAAACCATTAAAAAGAATCTTTTTCTCTTAATCAAACCATTAAAAAGAAAGTGTTTCTCTTAATCAAACCATTAAAAAGAATCTTTTTCTCTTAATCAAACCATTAAAAAGAAAGTGTTTCTCTTAATCAAACCATTAAAAAGAATCTTTTTTTCTTAATCAAACCATTAAAAAGAATCTTTTTCTCTTAATCAAACCATTAAAAAGAAAGTGTTTCTCTTAATCAAACCATTAAAAAGAATCTTTTTCTCTTAATCAAACCATTAAAAAGAAAGTGTTTCTCTTAATCAAACCATTAAAAAGAATCTTTTTCTCTTAATCAAACCATTAAAAAGAAAGTGTTTCTCTTAATCAAACCATTAAAAAGAATCTTTTTCTCTTAATCAAACCATTAAAAAGAACGTTTTTCTCTTAATCAAACCATTAAAAAGAATCTTTTTCTCTTAATCAAACCATTAAAAAGAAAGCTTTTCTCTTAATCAAACCATTAAAAAGAATCTTTTTCTCTTAATCAAACCATTAAAAAGAAAGCTTTTTCTCTTAATCAAAAAATTAAAAAGAAAGTTGTTTCTCTCTTAATCAAACCATTAAAAAGTTGTTTTTTTCTCTTAATCAAACCCTTTACAAGAACTTTTTGGCTCTGAACCCCTCTTTGCTCCCTTTGTATGAAACTAAGTTAAGCTAAATATAAACCACATTTGGACCCCTTACACCTAGAAGCTGTGTTCCAAAATTCATAATGATCAGTTAATTAGTTTAGAAGTGAATCTTGTACATTCAAATATATAAACATACCTAACTTTATAAAGATAGGTGTGTGTGTGTGTGTCTTTAAAAAAAAATGATTTTCTGAACTAGTCGAAGAAGTCCATTTATTGTGGCGGACAGTCACAAGACATTTGTTTTATTTTCCTTGAAACTGACTCACCATAATCTGTCAACTTTCTATTGTTTCAAAATTTATGTTTTCTGATTGAAGGACAAAAAACACAAAACTGAACCGGATTAAATTTGCCCAGGTCAAAGCAATGTCATTCATCAGGAAAGTCATTTCTTACAAATGAAGAAACCTGGCATTGCCCGGGAACAATATTATATATGGTATTACTGGACGAATATTTAATATAATTATAACTATCCAAAATCATGCGTTGACATTTATGCCGATGACATAACCATCTATGGCAGCACTTTGAAGAGCATTAATGATAAAGATCTTTCTGATTTTCTCTCCTCCGACCTGGAGCATGTAGTATAATTAGGAAAAAGGTGTCTGGTTAATTGTAATCTGTCTAAAATCAGGCTTCTCTCGTTTCACCACCAACACTCGGATCCTCACTTTTTCCAAATTGAAATGAATGGCTCTCTCTTTGAGGAAGCACCCTGCTTTGATAAACTTCTAGGACTGACCTTAAAATGGAAAATTTACATCAAGTCTGTTGCTAAGGTCACTGGAAAAATAGTTGGATCATTCTACTGCTCTAGAATTTATCTCATTCTTACGCAATCCTCTATTTGTATAAGAGTCAAATACATCCTAAAGATGAAGTATGTTGCCACATCTGGGGAGGTGCCACTCAGAGGACCCTTTCCTGCTATGACAGAGTACAAAACCGACTTCGAAATCTAGTGGAGGATGCCCCCCTTCTCTTTCCTACTATCTCTTTCTCACAGAAGAGGGGTTGCTTGTCTTTCTTCGCTCTATCGTTATGTTCATGCTTGACTGAGTTTCAATCTATTGTTCCCCCTGTAAAACATTCACAACAAAAACTCGTCTAACTACAACCACTATAGATAATTTTCAAGTCCAATGTTAACAAATTCTTGTTGAGCCGTCCTTTGAAATAATCAAATTCTGCCCAGTTTCAACCACTGTTGTCTCACCATCCACTTGACAAACTAATAAACCCTTATCCTCGAGTGGCCTTTGGGCCTTGATAGGCCGTGACCTGTTAGTACATAAAAAATACAATTATAGATGAATAGATTCAAAATACGTTTAGAAAAAAATATGATATATTAAAATCTGCTTTCAGAAAGAACGATTTGTACATATGTTTTTATGACACATATGTTTCTGGGAAAATTGCATCCTCGGATTATAATTAAATTATAAATAAAAAATTATAATTAATTATGATTAAATTATAAATAAAAAAATTATAATTAATTATGATTAAATTATAAATAAAAAAATTATAATTAATTATGATTAAATTATAATGAAATTATAAATAAAAAATTATAATTATGATTAAATTATAATTAAAGTTGCATCCTTTAATTATGATTACATTATAAATAAAAAAAATTATAATTAATTATGATTAAATTAAAATTACATTAAAATAAAAAATTATAATTAATTATAATTAAATTATAATTAAATTATAAATAAAAAATTATAATTAATTATGATTAAATTATAATTAAATTATAAATAAAAAAATTATAATTAATTATGATTAAATTATAATTAAATTATAAATTAAAAAATTATAATTAATTATGATTAAATTATAATTAAAGGTGCATTCTCGAATTATGATTGGTACATCACCAGAGAAATTTCTGTCTTTAGTTTTTTCTTTTTTCTTTTTAAATTCAGCATTTAAATGACAAACTTAATATTTAGTCAATGTCTGGAATTTGCATCAGCAGAAACACGGTAGAGATGACGTGAAAAAACAAAATTGTAATCTTGATGTAGGTCAGTGATTTACTTTGCAGCAAGATAACAATGCTAAACTTAATACAATGAAATCAGCGAGTGCATTTCTTCAGACAAAGACGTCTTCAATGAGTCCTGACTTGAATCCGATTGAAAATCGATGGCAAGAATTGGAAGTTAGAATAAATCTGTGGTCACCAAAAAAACATTAAAGAATGGGGTACTGATATCGATCCTGACCCAATTTTCGTGAGGTTCGACTCGGAATCATTTGGCTGTCCTACGCAAACGCCCGAGTGTTGACGAGCCGAATGGTACCAGACGACAATTTTGATACAGTGCTGCATCCTGTGATTGTAAGTTATATTTTCAAGAAATGTTCTAAAAGAAACAAAAAAAAAGCAAAACATAGCGAAGTTACTGTTATCAAATAAATTTTTTTTTAATTTTGATACGTTGCTGCGTCCTATAATTTTTAGTTATAGTTGCAAGAAATTTTTTAAACAACAAAACAAATGAAACAAGCAAAACAGCGAAATTAATGTTATCAAATAAATATTTTTAACCCTAACCCTAACCCTAAACCCTAAACCTAACAACAAAAAAACAAAACAAGCAAAACATTATTATCATAGGACGCAGCACCGTATCAAAAATGTCGTCTGGTACAAATCGGCTCGTCAACTCTTGGGCGTTTGAGTAGGACAGCCAAACGCTTCCGAGTCGAACCTCACGAAAACTGGGTCAGGATCGAAAGTCCTCAAAAGGATTTGTTCAAGTCTCATCAAAAACTTTAGAAAACGCGCAAGTTATAAAGATGAGATATCCTGTAACTTTTGTGCAAATTGTTCAATTTTTCATACTGTACCAATAATTTTGTCTTTTTTATTGTTTAGTTTTCTTCCTATATTTAGTAAATTTATCTTTCTCAAAATTCAGTTTGATATTCTTTTGTTGTTGTTGTTGCTGTTGTTGTTGTTGTTGTTGTTGTAGTAGTAGTAGTAGTAGTACGTAATAACATGAAATATCTGCCATCATACAAGTAATAAATTCTTAATGGGTGTACGAATAATTTTAGATACGTAAAACTCAATGTCTGTGCATGTGTTCCCTATAGAAATAAAGGTTAGAGAATCTACATAAAATCTAAAAGTGTATTCTTATGTAAAATTTACTGGGGAAGACAATGGAAGTGTTCCCGAATTTCTAAGTGCATCCATAAGGGGGCTATGAGGACATAACCATCTTAAAACTTAAAAAATATTCTCTTTTTATGAAATTTAAATCCTATGTATAAAATTTTTTGAAGAAGACAATGGAAGTGGTCCTAAATCTCAAAATTCCCTCCTAACCTAAGGGAGCTATGGGGACCAAATCTCCTTTAAAACTTCAAGTATATTCCATTTTTATGAAATTTATATCATATGTATAAAATTTTCCGGGAAGGCAATGGAAGTGGTCCCGAATCTTGACGTTATCCTCTATGTACCGAATATCTGTGTGCCCCCACCTCTAAGTTAGCCATGGAGACAGAACCCCCTTAAAACTTCAAATACGTATATCCAATTTTTCTTGGGAGTGTTATTTTAAAAGTCGACTTAACAAATGTCTGAATTATTTAGTTCAGAAAGTATCAGACTGAAAGCATTGAGTGTCCGGTTTCGATTCTACCCCCCCCCCCCCCCGATTATTTTTAAAGAAAACTATATGAAATCAAAGAATATATTTTACCTTTTTTTAATATAATAAAATGTAAGTGAAACATTTTGTTATATTTAGTATGTAACGCATCTGTCTGCCTCTTTCTCTCTATATATACACCTAGATGTATCATATACATATATATATATATATATAACAAAGGAGAACACCTCTGTCTGTGTGCATGTCTGTCCCTAAAAACGAAGACATACTAGGGAGTGTACCTTAAATATAAGTGTATTCAGATGTACAATTTGCATGTGAACATAATGGAAGTAGTTCTGCGTTTCTAGCTGCCCCTTAAAAGAACTAATGACACTTTTCTAACATGTTGCGCAATGAAATTAATATATCTATGAGTGTTAGTTTAAGAGTATTAACATCTATCTAAATAGCTCACTGAGTAAGATATCTAGCTGAGAACATCAAGATTGTTGTTGAAGTAAACTCTCCTTAATATGATGCTATCCCACATCCTATCCCGGGTAACGCCGAGTAACCCTGCTAATATATATATATATATATATATATATATATATATATATATATATATTAGAGAGAGAGAAGGAGTTGAATATGGTATTAGGTATTTTGTGATGGAGTTTAAAAAGAAAATTCTTTTATTTTTCTTTATTCTTAGGCTTGGAAAAATTCTCACAAATGAGGAATTATTTTCTTTGCAGAGAATTCTCGCTCTCTCATTCCCTCTCCCTCCTCTCTCTCTCTCCTCCTCAGACACAGGTGCACACATATTATCAAGAATCCCCCTCCTCCTCCGTCCCTTCCCATCGTGTACTACAATTAGTTATTTTTTCTCATATGATCTTGTCTGATTTTTTTTTACTCACACTTAAGAAATTGAAATAACCTCGTTTTAGTCTTTTTTTTTCTATTAACGTTTTTTTTTCTATTAACGTTTTTTTTTCTTTCTCTTTTTCATTCTTTCTTTTCAGGCGAATATCATTTCGTTTGCAATCAGCAGGGTTGCGGCAAGACCTTTCTGACCTCCTATAGTCTAAAAATACATGTCCGAGTCCATACGAAAGAAAAACCTTACGAATGTGATATCATGGGGTGCGAAAAAGCTTTCAATACTTTGTACAGGTGAGCGACCCGAAAACGAACGGATCCGGTCTTAAGCTGTATCTATTCAAACTGTGTGTATATATAACAATGATAATTCTATTTTCAAACTTAAGCGTGACAGACCAATGGACTGACTGACTGACCTGCTTATAGATATGTGTGGACACATCTAAAAATACCGTTTTCAATTTATGTGTGACAGACTGACGGACAGAGTTTCTTAGAGAGATGTTTGAATGCATTAAAACAAAAAACTAAGGAGTCCATTCTTAAGTTACGTCCTTTCAATTTTAAACTATAGCATGACAGACCAAAGAAAATGTTATTTCAAATTGAAGCATGACAGACCAAAGAAACTGCTATTTCAGACTTAAGCATGACAGATCAACAAAAACAGCATCCATTCTTAAGTTGCGTCCATTTAATCTGCTATTTAAAACTATAGTGTGACGGACCAAAGAAAATGTTATTTCAAATTGAAGTGTAACAAACCGATAAAAATGCTATTTCAAATTTAAGCGTGACAGACCAACGAAAATGCCATTTTGAACTTAAGCGTGACAGACCAACGAAAATGCTATTTTGAACTTAAGCGTGACAGACCAACGAAAATGCTATTTTGAACTTAAGCGTGACAGACCAACGAAAATGCTATTTTGAACTTTGGTGGAGATATGTGTATGCATCTAAGAAATCTAATTAGTTTCATTTATTTTAATTTTTTTCCACTTTTTTTCTTTTTTATTTTTTGGTTTGTTTTTATTTTTTATTTTATTTTTATTTTTATTTTTATTTTTCTCTTTTTCTTTTTCTCTTTTTCTCTTTTTCTTTCTTTTTCTTCTTTTTCCTCTGTGTTTTTCTCTCTTTTGTTTTCTTTTTTTGTTCTGTCGGCCATTTTTTTGTTCCTCTCTTATTTTTCTTCAATAAAAGTAAAAAAGAAAAAAGATGAATATATTTTCTTGCATACGTGTTGGATATTTGGATATGAGCGTCATTATCTCGCTGAAAATCTTGACCACCTGTAAACCATTGAGAGATGTGCAACCAAGCGAATATCTTCCATCAGACACCTGCCATACCCTGAACACTTGACTTCTCTCATCTTGGATTCATTGAATCTCTCACTTCAAGCAACTGATTTACTAAACACCCACAAAATTATTAACCATCCTGCCAACAAGCCAAAGCACCATTTTGATGTCCATGTGTCTAACACGTGTGGACACGCCTACAAAGTCAGAAAACAGCACAACTCTCATGACTTCTTGGAAATATTTTTTTCACGCTCAGAATTGCCGAAGCATGAAACAAACTGCACGTATCGGCTGTTGGCAGTTGCAACAATGCATCCTTTAAAACTTTTATGCGTCCCAAAATTTATCGGAACTACATATGATGCCCCCCCCCCTCCATGCACCCATGTATATCATGACTTATTCATTGTTCATTTCCCCGCCAATTGTGCAGCAAATGCACGTTCGATGAGTTGTAGGGCACCTGGGCATTGTACACAATTATTTAATTCTTCTTCTTATTATTATAGCAAGAATACATTGGAAATTATTAGAGAGAATATTTCAAAAGTTGACAGGAGTTGGACATATGTTCATTAATGTCTCTCCTTTTATTGTTTCCATCTCACTGGAACTTTCCTTGTCCAACCTCCTCTGTCTTCTACTTTGGTTTAGTTTAATTAGTGATGTCATTTAGTAAGTATAGTTTTTATTTTAACTTTATATGCAGATGCATTCTTAATGATGAGGGAAACAAATAGAGACAGAGAGAACATCACCCCTACATCATCACAGTCGTCTTTATTATTTCGTAATTTGTCCTGCTCACTCTGATCTTATGTCACTACCTTTGTCATCTTCAAGCCCCCTTGTCATCTTCAAGCCCCTAGAAATAAGCTGTTCTCTTCAGCAGGGATAAACTTTTAACTTTGCCTAAAATGTCTGATATTCAGACCACCTCTTGTCAACCTTTGTTTAGTGTCGAACACTAAAAAGTTTTTTCCACTCATATTTTTTTTTAATGGAAATTGCTCCAGACAAGGCATGAAGCCACTTGATGTAAGGAGCTAACAAGAACGAAATATGATTATCACAAAGACAGGAGATGCCTATTGGTCTTAGTCTTGAAAAGACCAAGGTTATATGTTGGAGGAAAACAGTCAGCAGGAAGAGAGTTCCACAATCCTGCAGTTCTTGGAAAGAAGCTACTGGAATAGGAAGCTGTATTCCAATGAGGTATCAAAACAACAAATTGATGGAGACCACTAGACCAACGAGTCAAACGAGCTGGAACAAAAGAAGCAGGGAATAGATCACATAATTCTGAAGAACACATGCCGTAACAGTATTTATAGAAAAGACTGAGACTAGCAACATCACGTCTGTGAGAGAGAGAGGGTGCAGAGAAGAAGAAAGGTATCAAGGACCCTAGAAAGTCCTTTCCACTCATATGTAGGGACCACATTCTTTTCCTCCATAAGCTTTATAATTTTAATAATGTTTGTGCCAGTGTTATTTTCGTAACGTTGTACATACCCCTGGAAGACTTATTAAAGCGCCTGTCACTAAATATCAAATAAGACAAGCCTCTTTTTGCTTCCCGTTTTTTTCGGCTTAAGGAGTTGACTTATTGGTCAACATTTAATACATAATCCTAATTGGTCATCTTCCTATGCTGACAATTGGTTTTAAATTCTTAGCACTTCCTGTTCTTCATCTCAAGGTTTCAGGATCGATCTCAGATGACAGTCTTTATGCAGACAAAACGAGACTTTTAGCATTCCATCACTATTTACATGACTTAATATTTTCCATTTTTATTTTTATTTTTAACATTCTCAGCATCGTCCATTAAACTTCAAATGTTAGCTTTTCTTCTTCACTCGTTTCTGTGCTTATAATTGTTTGGACGTTGTCTATTTTTAAAAATTAATTGACGATATTGGACATATTCTTCTCTTAGGGTGTAGGAAAAGAATTTCTCATAAGCTGAATAAAAAAAAATGTTGCTATTGTCTATAGTTACTCAATTTTAAAACGACACTGAATACTTATATACTTATATTTAAAATCAAAGAGAATCTCCAGTACTCCAACACATGCCAGCATGAAAAACGGGCGTTACATCAAATATGATGATGATGATGCTGATGATGATGCCAAAATGAGTTCCGAGAAACACTATCCAATAAAAAGAGCATCCTGTTGATCCACAGAGTTGCGAACAACTTTGAGAATAATCGTATTCTCAAAGCAGCCAAAAGAAGGAAGATAAGAATATGGAATCTCTCCAGAACATTCCAGTCTGCAGTTCACCCCCAATGTCAATGCGTACGTGGATTACAAGACGTCTTGTTGGCCATTTTTGTTCACATGAATGAATCTGCATGGAAACCACGACCATTGCCCTCGACGGGCTACATATTTTTATTATATGTTCTCAGGTTTATGACATGAAATTGAATCTGGTAGTGAGACCCAAATTTGGGAGTTTTGGGCAGTCCCTCCTTTGCTACCATTAATCTCAAGTTCTCTCTCACCTCAAGTGGTAGTACCAGAATAAGCCCAGGACATCACCTGAAACTGCATCCGATGTTATACCCATACATTTACATCCTGAATGACAAGTTAAACCAAACACCATGAATAAATATTTGAAGATATTAAGAGCATTAAACTTTGATTTAGCATTAAATAACTCAAAATGGGTTGATATGCCATAAAATAAAAGAAACAAATAATATTATTATTATAACATACTGAGTATTAACTTTTCTTATTAATTCTCACCTATATTTTGCATGGAAAAAGTTTTATTTCGTCTTTTGTTAAAAAAAACAAACTAATGTTAGGAGTTTGATCATCAAACCAGATGATTTGTTTTTATTCTTTTCTGCAATTTCATTTCTTTCATTTGAATTGTTGCAAAATTTCTTTTCTAACCTTTTTTTTTCTTTCTCTCTCTTGCCTTTTTCTCTTTCTTGTACACTCTCTTGTACACTCTCTTGTCTCCTTTTCCCTTTGTCCCTTTTTCTCTTTGTCTCTTTTTCCCTTTGTCTCCTTTTTCCATTTGTCTCCTTTTCCCTTTGTCCTCTTTCCCCTTTGTTTCCTTTCCCTTTTGTCTCCTTTTTCCCTTTGTCCTCTTTCCCCATTGTCTCCTTTTTCCCTTTGTCTCTTTTCCCCTTTGTCTCCTTTTTCCCTTTGTCCTGTTTCCCCTTTGTTTCCTTTCCCCTTTGTCTCCTTTTTCCATTTGTCTCCTTTTTCCATTTGTCTCCTTTTTCCATTTGTCTCCTTTTTCCATTTGTCTCCTTTCCCCTTTGTCCTCTTTCCCCTTTGTTTCCTTTCCCCTTTGTCCTCTTTCCCCTTTGTTTCCTTTCCCCTTTGTTTCCTTTCCCCTTTGTCTCCTTTTTCCATTTGTCTCCTTTTTCCATTTGTCTCCTTTTACCTTTGTCTCCCTTTCTAATGTAACTTTTGTTTTGCTTGTTCACTTTGAATCTACTGTTCCAGCCAACTCTCTCCCCAAAAGTCCCCAGTTCTTTTAGATACTCTGTTAAATACTTTGTCTGAAGGAGCCAGGATTTTCATAGATGAGAGTCGGATCTAGAAAGAATCATGCTGAACACAAGATCGTTTTCTTTCAGTTTCTGCTCCGAAGCAACCATCAAAAATATTCTACGTACGAGACACATATGTGTTTGCTTTGATTCAGGTGTTAAGTCAATTCTTTCGATACATTTCTTCCACACTTTTTTCTTTGTCTCTTTTTACTTTTGCATCTCCGCCCTTTCAAAACTGTCTTTTTCTTTTCATTTTCCAGATTACGTGCCCACCAACGTCTTCACACGGGAGACACTTTTAACTGTGGTGAAGATGGCTGCACTAAATACTTCACAACCCTCAGTGATCTTCGTAAACACATTCGAACGCACACCGGGGAGCGGCCTTACAAGTAAGTCACTTCTGATTGCTTCCGATCATCAACCTGGTCGGACTTGATAAAACCTTCAATAGAAACCAGATCACCCAGAAATCAAAAGGGTAAAAAAAATCTATTCAGAAAACATCTGCTGGTTTTACTACAAAATGTTTACAGGAATGCTTAAAAACATAAAATGAACATATATAAATATTATTTATATATATATATAATCAAGGGAGGCGCGAGAGCGCTCTATCCCTTAATAGACTTCAAAAACGGTGTATGCTAGAAATCTCATTTCTTTGATCAATCATAACTCAAAAACCAATAAACCAAATTAGTTAAAACTTTGCACAAAATTTTTTTTGATAGGTTCTATAAGTGTGTAGAATTTCAGCATCATTAGTCAAGGCAACCCAGAGATCCAGAAAGTTTAATCACGAAATCATGTTATCTGTGTGTACGTACATACGTACGTATGTGCCACCCTGTATCTCATTAACTATTTGATGGATTCAGCTGATTTTTGGCAGAGATAGAGGTTCTAGGGTCTAGTTGATGGCATTTTAATTTCAGTTTACCATATACCTTAGTTTTCCAGAAAATTCCAAAAAACCTTAAAAATGACCATTGTATTGAGGCATAGCCTTTACAAAAGTAGTGACATTCCATGAAAAATGCTAGTATACTGAAATCATATGCCCTTAATAGGGTTAAGATGAAAATTCATATACACTAAATGTACAAAAGCAAGGAAATTCCCAAATCTTTACACTTTTATTGTCATTAAGGGTATGCGAGCACAACATGGCTATGTATTTTACTTGTAGGAATTTTTCTTCAGCGCACCTCACACACTTCATCCACTCATGCATAGAGATTTATACTGTAGTGATGTGATAATGAAATGGTTTGGTTGATATATAGTCATACTCTTAATAACAATAAAAGTGTAAAAATTTGGGAATTTCCTTGCTTTTGTACATTTAGTGTATATGAATTTTCATCTTAACCCTATTAAGGGCATATGATCTCAGTATACTGGCATTTATCATGGAATATATGTTAACTTAAGTTGTATCTTAAGGAGACAAAAAGACTTCACCTCAATTCTATAAATATAAAAAATGAAGCATTCCAAATCTCTGTGATAACAGTGAATAATGCAGGTGTAAGATTAGCTCAATGATTAGGACATTAAATCCAACAGAGCTCATATATTATAACTCAGTAAAATACAAAATTTATGACATAATCAATATTTTGTAATTATGCACCAAAAATTCAACAGCAACAAAAATATTATGTCATTAATTTTGTATTCTACTGAGTTATAAGATATATATATATAATAAGTAAGAAACTAAATTTGGACATTTGTGCATGTTTATCACTCTTCGTCCATTTAACTTTATATATATATATATCAATGAAACAATAATAAATATGGATTATCTTAACATTTTACTGCTTGCAGTTTCACAGGATTTCCAATTGTTAGAAGTGTATTAATAAATCCTTAACATCTCTTTTCATTGGAAGTTAAATTCAAAATTTCTATTCAAATGAAAATATATATTAAAGATTTATAAATCCACTTCTAACGATTGGAAACCCTGTGAAACTGCAGTAAAGTGTTAAGCCACATTATTTATTATGGTTATAAAGCTCTATTTGAAAGGATTTTGGACCTTCTGTCTCGATCGGCTCTGTTCTGATTTTGAGTTGTTAATTCTCATATGATTAGTACACACATTATATATATTTTACCATCTCCCGATGGCCATTACATGTTTTCTCGCAATCTTCAAGTGAGTTTGGTACTGCTGACCATAAAAACAATTATACTTTGAATTTTATTTAATTATTTATTCTAATTATTTTTAATTGTTTTGAAATACCTGAATCGGGGGGAAAAGGTTACACTAAATTGAAAAACAAACGTGTTTTTTAGTATATATATATATATATATATATATATATACAGGGTGTCCCAAAATAATGTATACATCGTTTGAATCGTTATAACTCGTTCAATTTACTGAGTTTGATTTGCAAACAAAATTGATAAAAGAGTAGAACAGTAAGATACACATTTTGAAATATTGAAAGTAAAATTAACAAAAACATAGAAAATTAACTTTTAATAAACGTAAAGGCTACAATGTTTAAAGCAAGAAACCTGAAGTAATTGCAAACAAATGGGAGTAGTAATTGTAGTAGAATGTGCTCAAATACCGGAGTAAATGTCGCAGGACGTTTGTAGGTACAATTCTTCACGTCTTCACTATATGGAAAGTGTATTGAGCAGAACAGGTTGGGGTTAGGATGAGGGTTCATTTTATGAACATTCTGAAATTACCCTAAGTAGCCTTTATCTTTGTTAAAAGTTAATTTTCTATGTTTTTGTTAATTTTACTGTCAGTATTTTTAAATGAATATTCTTACTCAATCTTGTTTATCAATCTTGCAAATAAAAATCAGTAAATTGAACGACTTATAACAATTCAAAGGGTGTATACATTATTTTGGGACACCCTGTATATATATATATATATAAGGTGAGTCAATGAAAAATAGTTAGACCTGTAAATGGAAACAGATCGATATCTTTTTTAAAAAACTTTTTCCAAATTTTGAATTTTGACTGTTCTTATATGTCAACTTATCAATCACTACTTCCTCTGATGATAAGATTTTGATCTTTGAAAAGCCGTGCTTAAGGAATACAATTGAAAGAGAAGAAGAAGAAATATTTTTATCTACTAAATGCTCCTTGTTCTGAACAACTGAAGATATCGATCTGTTTCCATTTACAGGTCTAACTATTTTTCATTGACTCACCTTATTTTTGCTCTATCCAGTATATTGAGCTTTCCTCATCTCACAATAGGTCTAATTCTCTAAAAGTTATCTTTTAGTTATAAACCTTCATATATATATATATATATATATATATATATATATATGTGTGTGTGTATATCTAGGCAGCATCTTCTCTTGCAGGCAAGTATTGTTGAATATAAGAGACGACTCATGTCTAGATATTCTTTCAATAGTCCGAATCAGGATCTTAGTTTTGGAGGGGAATTGGCTGATGAATTTGCCATAGTTTGGATTTGTCTCCCAAGTACTTTCAGACCCATCTGGGCCCATCTTCAGGGGAATGAGGTTAATCAGGCGCAGACCATGTGTTAGTATTATAGAAGGTTTTGGTGGGAATTATGTACTAAATACGAAACTATATTTAGAGCTATAGACATTTTAGAATATTATTACTGATATTAAAGTTAATTCTCTTAATTACGTTTTTTTGGTTTTTATATATAGGGCTTCTAATATATGGAGTTTTGGTTTGTTAGTACTATATTCGAAGATTTTGGTATTTTCTACTAAGAGTTTTCTGAATTCCGATCGAGGGCAGGAGTGGTCATTAGTTAAGTGTTGGGCTATGGCGCTAGTATCGGACAAATGCATCGTCAATCTTCTCGACAAAGTTGTGGTAGTCAAACCTATGTATATGTTTTTTTCTTAGTTGTCAGAGACACAGTCTCCCAAATATATTTATATATATATATATATATATATATATATATATAAATGAGTGAAGATACTTTAGTTTTATTAAAACTTGACACCTCTTAAAAAGTGCACGGAGTGAAGATACTTTATTTTTCTGGATGGTCTTTCATTTGCCTTTTGTTACCTTTGTTCATAAATTTTAGTGTCAACTTAATACTATCTTTCTATAATGTACTTGTTGGTTATGCATATATGCATGTTCCGATATATTTTTACTTACATGCACACAGCCATAGTGTCAGCTGTACATATATATGTTTAGTCGCTTTTTGACACTAGTTTTTCATTTTGTTTAAATCATCTTTTATATAAAAAATCTCTGAATTAAAACGAGAAAGTGTATTATCTGTTCCGATGGATACTACACCCTATAGACTGGTATTGTCTTGGTCTTCGGGGCTTGATTCCGCCGGTCTGTGGGTTTGTTCTGTGCAGTTCTAAGAGGTCCACCCTCCCAGGCTTTGCCTCCCCTCTTTGGGTTGGAGTAAGTTTATTGTTTATTGCCTGAGGCGCCCCTACCGGGCAATGCCGACAGGGCTGCCCAGGCATTTTTTGTAGGCCAGAGTGCTCACCTTCTCGGGCACTTTCCTGACCTTGTGTCACATCTTACCGCTGTGGGAGGAAGATAAATAGCAACTGCCCATCTGTTGTAATTCATGTTAAAACGTAAATTTTTAAATAAACTTTTTTTAACTATGTTATAATTTTAAATAATTTTATTCAATTAATTAAATGACCAAACGATACGACATGTAATTAAAATAAACTTCACAAAAATCTGATTTAAGAAAAAAAAAAAAAGGACTAGCATGCAACAACTGGTAAAAAATATTTTGTACTATTTTTTTTATTTCGTCGTTACAAAAACAAACCCCTCAAAACTATGGGATTTGAATTTAAACATTTCATGAAACATCCTATGAATTTTATTGCAAAACCGATTTTTTTTTAATAAAATATCTTCTTTCATTGAATTATTTTTCCAACAATATAAATATTTTCTTAAGAAATTAAGAGAAACGATAAAAAGGGGGAGGAGTTCAATGAGTGAAACAAAAATGAAAGTTAAAGAATTCCCAGGCAACACTGGGTCGGGTCAGCTAGTTTTTAATAAAGATAAAGGTGATAAAAGAGCCAAATGTTTGTAGTTTTTCACATTCTGGAAAGTTTAACGCTCGGTGAAAAATAATGACAAAAATACTTTCACTGATCAAAGTTGTTATATATAAGATGCGACTTGTGTCGACATCGTCAATAACAGAATTGGCAACAAACCCTCGCCATGTTTGAGTGGAGGGTCACAAGTGATCAAAATACGTCGGTATTCCCGAGAGATTTGCATTCCATCTAATCGTCATGGAGACGAGTGGATCAACTGGTTCTGTCACGCAGGACTTCCTCAACCACCTGGCTCTATTAATATCGCGCTACATGAGGGACAAACGTGAGGTGACTTGGCTCTATGAGTGCCTCTCCATCACCATTATTTGAGGGAATGCTTCGAGCCTGCTCTCGGACTTTCAAGCCAGGATGTACGATCAAACTTCCTGATGCTTCTTATATATCCACAAAAGCTTTTTTTAAATTTGCCAGTTGAAACTGGTTATTGAAATCATTTTTTTTTGTGTTGCAGCGATTTTTTTTTTTTTTTTTTTTTTTTTTTTTTTTGATAATTAAAAAAAAAAATTTTTTTTAATTTATTTTTTTAAATTTTAAATATTTTTTAAATTTATCTTTTTTAATTTATTTTTTTTTAATTTTTAATTTTTTTTTAATTTTTAAATTTTACATTTTTTAAAATATTTTTAATTTTTAGATTTGACAGTTGAAACTGGTTATTGAAATCATTTTTTTTTATGTGTTTCAGCGATTTTTTTTTTTTTTTTTGATAAAAAAAAAAATTTATTTTTTTTAATTTATTTTTTTGAATTTTAAATATTTTTTAAATTTATTTTTTTTAATTTATTTTAAAAAAAATTTTTTTTAATTTTTAAATTTTACATTTTTTTAAATATTTTTAATTTTTAGATTTGGCAGTTGAATCTGATTATTGAAATCATTTTTTTATTTTATGTGTTGCAGTTATTTTTTTTTTGATAATTTGTTATTCTTATATCGAGTATGTTTTAACTGCTTTTTTTTCATTTTAAATTCTGTTACGAAATAAATAAGTTTTTTTGGAGGGTTATTGAAAAAAAAAAACTCTGCTGTGATTTTTATTGTAAGGCTACATTGAAATTGGCTGAAAAATCTATCATCACTGAGGATTAAAAATTAAGAATAATAGAAAATGTAAATATGCTGAAAATCCAGAAGGGATTGTCAGAGGTCAGGAATTAATGCGAGCATTAATAACAGAATATAACGTTGAATATGAATTCGTTTTTTGATATTATCCTCCAAACAAGGCGCATGGCCACTGAGACGTAAGGGGCTACTGAGAATTACGGGCCAGATTTAGAGCGGCATCTTAAGTGGGAAGTTGTGCAGCAAGATGTTTGTTCACATTACATTTAAATCTTTGCATGTTGGTACAGTCGAGGAAACAGGGAGCAGAGAGGGAATTCCAAAGGCAAGCCATTTGAGGAAAAAAGCTGTTAGAGTAGAAAGCTTTCCGGTATCTGGGGACCTCTACAGTGAAGGGGGGGGGGGGGGGCTGATTGTCGGGTTGGTCGGGTTTTTTATGTTGAGGGGACACAAGTGCAGCAAGTTCGTTGGAGTAATTTCATTGAAGTACTTGTAAGGCAAGCACAGGGATGCAACATTGCTGCGATGCGACAGGAGATGGAGCATGGTAGACAGTGTGGAAACTATTAGATTAGAGGCTCTTTTTTGCATTGCTTTGCAAATCAGAAAGAAAGAGATTGTCTGTCATCATAATCATCTCATCAACTGTCCCGTGGTCTGGATGACCGTTGGGGTGTCAAAGATGATCTGGCAACCAGTTTCCTCACAACACCGAGTGGCCTTGCTCATCATCATCAGCATTTGGATGACTGTTGTGGGGTCAAAGATGACCTGGCAACAATTTTTCTCCAGCCCTCTCGATTTTCTGCCTTCCTGAGAATATAACTCATGGCCATCCCTGTCCACTTTCAGATGTTGTCCTCCCACCTCTTTCTTTGTCTGTCCTTCCTTCTTCCTCCCTGTACAGTTCCTTGCAGGATTGTCTTTGCGAAACCTGATGATCATCATGTGACATGGCCGTACGGCTTCAATTTCCTTCAGCAGATCTCTCTTCATATGGCCCGACTGCTTGTCTGAGTCTGTTCTTCACTTCCTAATTTGTAATGTGGTCTTTGTATGAGATGTTGAGAATCTTTCGGAAGCATCTCATCTCTGTGACATGTTCCATTCTCTCGCCAGCCCTGTTCGCTTTTGAATGTACAGTTCCTTTCAGGATTGTCTTCATGATTATCGTGTGACATGGCCGTACCACTTCATTTTGTGGTCTTTGTATGAGATGTAGAGACAGCCAAAAGAAGCATTTGACACAGACTGTTAAGCATGGAGGAGGATCTTGTGGTTTTAATAGTCAAGATTATTTAATCATTTTATCAAATTCATTTGTAATGTTCCCTCGGTGTGAGATGTCAAGATCGTCTGTAATCAGAAATTATTAATTACTAAAAAGCACTTTTCGTTTTTCCTTTTCTAGGTGCGGTGAAAATGGATGCGGAAAAGCATTTGTTGCGAGTCACCACTTAAAAACCCACACTCGGACGCACACGGGTGAGTAGTCTGTTCAAATTACATTTCCCTTGATTGTTTGCCGATGTCAATTAATTGTGTCTGTGTCATTTGTTGTTTTCATGTGGCTGTTTTGTCTACACTACAAAATTTACTTTTCTAAAAAAAAAAAGAAGAACAGCAAATTAAGCAAAGAAGGGGAAGTCGTCGGCTGACAACAAATGCGACTCGTAACTCTGGAGGCGGTAAAAAAAAAAATACGACTCTCAATCCTGCGAAGATTGCTAGCTCTGACTCCCCATCTCTGACATAAAGTTTTAGCTGACTCAATAAATTGAAATAATAATGAAATCATTTGATACAGTATTCATGTAAACTGCAACGCATCAAACGTGAACGCGCATGGAGGGGGGGGGGGGCAATCAGGTTTTGTCGAATTTCGGGAAGCATATGGGTTTTAAACGATGCAGCGTCTCGGCAGCCAATGACAGATGCAGACAGTTCGTGCCATGCTCCAGAAATTCTTAGTGTAAAAATGCTTCAGAAAGTCATGGGAGCTGTATTGTTTTCTGACTTTGTAGGCATATCCATGTATGTTAGACACATGGAGATCAAAAAGGTGCTCCGGGTTGTTGTTAGCGAGATGATTAATAATTTTGTGGGTGTTCACTAAGTCGGTTTCTGGACGTCGGAGGTTCAATGAATTCAAACCCAGAGAAACCAGGCATTCAGCATTCTTCGCTTGGTTGCACATCTTTAAGCAGTTTTCAAGCGGTCAATGTTCTTCGCAAGATTGAGGTTCCAGACTAATGATGCGAAGTGCTGTATACACTTTAACATCGATGGGTGGAGAGTGACTAACAAAGGTTTTTTTTCTAAGTGAAGCCAAGACATCCTCGTCCTTCTTGACAATTTTCGAGATGTGCTTTGTCCAACGCAAATCGCCGCTGACAGAAATGCCTAGCTCACTTTCACAAGAAGACTACTTGTTTATTATTGGGATTATGTTGACACGGTTTTTCCTCCGAAAATGAATGGTGCTACACTTGTCCACAGCTTCAGTTGCCAGTTTGTGATCCATTGCTGCATTGTGTTGAGGGCTGATTGCAAGAAAAAAATTGAAAAGCAAACTGAATAACAGCTACCTCCAGTTTTTAAGGACACCTTCCATGCATGGACCATTCTTACAAAACATCTAGCGGACAAATATGATTATATGTGAATCGCTAAAATATCTTTTTACCTCAGTGGATACGTTTATCCAGAGAAAAAAAAACTGTCATCAGCCTTACACTCCATCAAAATCTACATGACATCCGGTGTCCCACGGGAATGTATCAGGACCACCTGCTTTCGGCTTTGGACGCATTTCTATTCTTAGCTTTACATTTCTATAATTTTCAATAAAATATGGTAAAATGTCGTCTTTGCTGTTTATTGATGTACGACACCACAATTGGATTCCTTGTAAAATTTGAGTTGGGAAAAGTTGTTTGATCTTGGTGTAGGTCTTTGATTTCAATTGCATCCCTGGACAAACATAAAGATGTCATAATTATAAATGCTTATTATCCTCTTCTCCTTTATTATCTCTTTCTTCCACCCAACCTTCGCTGTCCGTTCTTTCCTCCTGCTCCCCCCTTCGCTGTCCGTTCTTTTCTCCTGCTCCCCCCTTCGCTGTCCGTTCTCTCCTCCTCCTCCCCCCTTCGCTGTCCGTTCTTTCCACCTGCTCCCCCCTTCGCTGTCCGTTCTCTCCTCCTCCTCCCCCCCTTCGCTATCCATTCTTTCCTCCTGCTCCCCCCTTCGCTATCCGTTCTCTCCTCCTGCTCCCCCCTTCGCTATCCGTTCTTTCCTCCTGCTCCCCCCTTCGCTGTCCGTTCTCTCCACCTGCTCCCCCTTCGCTGTCCGTTCTCTCCTCCTGCTCCCCCTCTTCTTTTGCTGACCATTCCCTCTTTCTCCCTCTATCCTTTTCTGCTATTTCCCTCTTTCTACCTCTCTCCTTGGCTGACCCTTTCCTCTTTCTCCCCTTCTCCTCGCTGATTGTTCCCTCTTCCCCCCTCCCTCTCCTTCGCTGACCTTTCCCTCTTTCTCATTTTCCTCTTAAATATTAACCTCTTTTTTTTTAAATTTGTCATTTACCACTTTTCACGATAACAAATAAGAAATCGACTGAATTTCAACGAAAATCCAAACAAAAACGTCTGCGTTTGTAAAGTAAACAACTTTCACTTCTTTCTAAAAGTTCACAATGAATCAGTGTCAGTCGGTCCAATTGCCCGTTTCGCATTCATCTTCTTCGTCCAAACTGAGCCACGTTTATTGTTTTCTTCCTTGTGATCAACGACAGCCAACAACAAATCACTTCGCTCTTCTTTTGAGATCCGTCCTCGACTAGCTACTTGATTAACATTATTAAGCTGCACCCCACACCCCTGCACACCCAACAAGTATTTGAATGGAGTGTCCGATGCTTAATTCAAATGATTCATGCTAACCAAAACCTGGGGACGGGGTGGAGGGGGGTGGCGTCTGGTGTCTATCGATGATGAAAAGGATAATCAGCAGCAGCAGCAGCTGTTGTTGTTGTTGTTCTCCTTTTAAGATAATTATCAATTTGAATCGTGGTCACATAATTAACTGATGAATTATAGAACTGGATATCGTTAAACCATGGTAATCTTCAAGTCAAATGTTAACAAATACTTGTTGAGCCGTCGCCCTCTGGGATAATCAAATTCTGCCTATTCCACCCATTGTTTCCAATCCTCTCGTGCTGGTGTTCAAACTGATGAGTGATCCCCATCCCCCCCCCCCCCGGTCCTTGATAAGCAGTGACCCATTAGTAAAAAAAAAAGTCTTAGGACGGAAGAGGGGAGGGGACATAAGGGTTTTGTCTAAGACGGATTTTGTTTCTATGCTAACAAGGTTCTCTATGCTTACTGGCCTTTAAGTGTGTCCGCGCTGAGATTCGAAACCTGAACGTCAAGTCACTTTCAACTGTGACCAGCAGTATCCGGCGTCTTATCTCTGTGCTAACAAACTTGTGACTGACAGCAAAGCGGATTTATAACACTATGTATTTTCTTTGTTTACAACATACTTTTTGTGCTACTTGGTAACCTAAGTGAACTCTATTCTTTATAAAATAATATTGCTTTTATGTTAAGTGGGAACTGTTAGATCTAGCCATAAGTCATAATTCATTGACAACCAAACACATGTCCGTGGATAACTATATTTCATAAATATATACATTCCCATATAGGGGAATTACACTGGTGAAGGGAACAATGATTCCAACCTAGCATTAAGGTAAATGCTTTTCCATAAAAATAATTGAATACTCTCAATTATCAATATCATTAATAAAATAAAAATATAAATAAATGGCAACATTTATAAGTATGATACATCTCTCCCAATACTAGTGGGGTTTGTGGCTCAGTGATAGAACATCGAACATCAGTCACTGAGGTCCCAGTTTCGAATCTTGCTAAGTTTAGCCACGCTGATGAGTCCTAGATGACAAAACATGTGCCCGTGGATTACTATATTTTTTTATATAGGTATAACCAGCCAACGGAAAAAAACAAAAACAACAAGTGTGTAACAGCCATCATGCGGGTCCACAGGGGAAAAAGAGTGAGGGTTGTGCCGTGTGTCGTTCATCAGGTATTGAACCCAGAGCGTTCCGTTTACAAGATAGAATCTTGTTGTTTTTGTGTGATGACAAGAGTTCACTTATGCAAAGGAGCATTGTGTTGCATAAGCAAATTCTCGTTGAGATAAAAAAAGAGTATGAACTTTCCTCCTGGGGAGACACTAAAATTGACGTGACGAGCTGGGACCATGTCGAGTGTCCAGCGAGAGAAAAGATTGAGTTGGCATCTTTATGTTAGGTTAATCCGTTGACAAGATTTGTATGTTTTAGAGAATTGTTAATACAATTCGAGAGTCGGACTCTTGATTTTTTTTTTTTTTTTGTGCACGTTTTCAACTTTCACTACTACAAACCAGACAAAACTGACTTTTCGTTCGGCTTTTTCCGACTGTTTATGTAAACTGCTGGAAGATACTGAAGCACTTATCCAATTTCCTGGCAGAGAGACGACAACTTAAGCCAATTGACTAAAACGATGATGAACTTCATCGCGTTAAGACAGACGATTCATTCTCCCGAAGGACTGATCGAATTTTGCCGGGAGAGAAAACTCTTAGCGTGAAACCAAACTTGCACAACATGCGAACATATCTGCAAGAAATAATATAACTGATTAATCAATATTCTTGGCAATTCACAATGTAAAATGCAGAGTATAGACGTCGCTAAGAACGCGTAAATTTTTTTCACGAGCGAGATTGGAGATAGCGCAGATTATATATACAATTTATATATTATAAAGAAAGATTTTAAAAAATTATAAAAGTTGTTTCATTAATTTTCTTTGTCGAAAAATAAATTATTTTTCATAAAAGTAAAATACAATGAGTGTTTTTCTTGCTTTGAAAGTGGTTTAATTATTTTTTTCGATTGGAACACCGGTTCGTTTTTATTCGATGTTTCTGTCTGTTTACGTAAATCTGCGTCGGCAAAAGTCGGTTTTGTCTGGTTCACAAGTTCAACCAGCTGCGGATGACTACATATTACGAATATTTTCTTTTTTTTAGTATTTACTTTAACAGTGATCAATACGTTAGAGTTTAGTTGTATAAAAATATACTTATGTCAAGTGAGCTACACAGAAATGGCTACATAAACCACATTTTTAATTTAATTTATATATATATCCTTGTGCTTGTTTTAAAAATACTTCAATGGATTGTATTTCGATGAACTTGCTGCTCTGGTGCCCCCTTTGACGTAAATACACCAGACCAACCCGACAATCAGCTAAATCCCATCTATTCACTGTGGAGGTCCCTAGATGCCGGAGAGCCGTCTACTCCAGTAGCTTCTTTCCTCATGCTGCCTGCTCTGGAACTCCCTTCCTGCTCCCTGTTTCCCTGACTGTACCGTCATGCATAAGTTTAAAACTAATGTAAACAGACATCTCGCTGCACAGCTCCCAACTTAGGACGTCACCCAAAACTTCCACCCTAATTCTCAGTAGCCCCTTACGTCTACAGTGGCGGCCTGCCTTGTTTGGGGTGAACCATGTAAAAAAAAAAAATATATATCCCTCGATTCAGATTAAGCGTAAACCTATGTTTATGGGATTATATACCGACTGGGATTCATTTTGCCCTAGCAAACTAAAGTTAAATTTAATTTCATCCCTAACACATAGAGCCCTCATGATTTGTTCAAAATCAAAATTGGACGAATAAATACGAACCATTACTGATACTTTGTTCGATAATGACTAACCCTACCCCTCTTGATGTGATTAGATCAGTCATTAAAAGGAAAACATTCAATCTTATATGAATAGAGATTTTGTCCGTCTGTCAGTCACATTTTTTTCGTCTGTCACAATTTTTTTAAACGTAATAAATACTTTGCAGAATTTGTCTCATTTCGAAATATCAGATCTTAACTACTTTTAGAAATGGAGAATATTGCATTAATAGTAAATAATAAATTCCCAACAAATAAAGCAGATACCATGAACGGGAATCGAAACCGAAATTGAAACCTTGAGATCTTCAGTCTGAGGTTCTACCAACTGACCTATTTGGACTTTCTTATAAATAGAGCTTAAAACATTACCGTAACAAAATAATCATAGCTTTGACGTGATGTTATAAATTTATGATTTACGTCATGTTTCAAAACATGAATTCAAACATAAGCGATAATAAAAAATAAATAAATGAATGGTTAAACATTAACAATAGTGTTGGAAATTATTTTAATTGTTCAAAAAAATTTACTTTGCTTTAACTACATATTGGCGTTAAAAACAATTTAATATTTAATATATGCTAGAACTTTGGCTCATAGGACCTATAAGTCTATTTTTTCTGAAATAAAACCAAATACTGTGACTAAATGTCCAATTTACATTCGTTTGCCTTGGTTAGGTACAGTAAGTGAGAAATTGCTAAGCAAATTAACTCAACTTCTGCCACACACATTTCATTTCTCCAGTTGATCCGTTTATGAAGTCGGTCTCTTACCAACTGGATTAAAATTTCTACTCCTAGATGGAAATAGACTGAATAATTGACCAAGTGCTGATCTTTCAGTAACGCTCCGAATACTCTCAACATCATCAGAGGTTAGCGTAGAGAGGATGAAAAATATCCACCAGCAGATGAGAATATGATGACGCCGGGCTGTCTGCATGGTTCCTTGGTGTCACATTTCTAAAATTGGTACCACCCGCACTCATCTGGTTATATCAATGAATTTCTTTTGTTTTCTGATTGAAGGTGAGAAACCATTTGCATGTCAGCAGGATGGATGTCAACGTGCTTTTACCACCCAGTACAGCCTGAAAACGCACAAAAATCGTCACGACAAATGGTTAAGTTCCAGGGACAGTCCAGAAAAATCGGTAAGTTTTTTTTATTGAACAACATTTAAAAATCTTCCTTATATATAAAAGTCAATGTTTGTTTGTTTGTTTGTTTGTGATAGAAATCTATATGATAACAGAACATTTAAATGAGTTTTAATAAGGGTTAAATTTTCACAGAATCTAAAGACATCGTTGAATTTTTTTATTCGATTACATATGGGGTCACTAGGGGCAATTATCGGTTAGGTCCATTAAATAACTGAAATATATTAGAATTCATTTTATTTTTAATGGATTTTCTTCATTCATAAAACAAAAAAAAGACAATTAAACAAATAATATCTCTTTGAAGAATGTATTAAAAAAAAGAAAGGTTTAAACATTTAAATAATTATTTTCCTGGTATTTTTGATATTTAAAATACACAAATTCGGTTTGATTCGTTAAAGCTGTTTTACAGCTGTCTGTTATTAGTAAGTAGTTAAAAAAAAAAAAAAAGAAAAGAAAACACTATGCTGCTAACAATTTTTTTTATTGCTTGACCTCATATTGGACATGTTATTTTTGGGTCCCCCGATTTTATAAATTGGGGGCTTATGTTTTGAGAGAGGCATGTCCGTCCGTCCGGATTTTTCTCCGCAACCATCCATTGAATTTCTCTGAAATTTTGCATGAAGTTGTAACTTAGGCCAGGTTAGCAAGTGAACATTCTCCGATTTAAAAAACAAATCTGGTTAGCCCCCCAGGGGGTCAAAAGGCCCCGAAATAACAAAAAATGAAATATTTTGCCTCATAACTTTTCATCCATCCATTCAATTTCTCTGAAACTTGGGCAAAATGTGGAGGCAATTGTTCCTAATAGAAAATAAGTATCACTGACCTTGGAAAAAAATCTGGTTCGTGCCCCCACGGGGTCAAAAGCCCCCAAAATGGCAAAAAATCACCCTTTTCTCCCATAACGTTTGATCCATCCATTCAATTTTTCTGAAACTTGGCCAAAATGTAGAGGCAATTGTTCTGGATATAAAATGAGCATCCTTGACCTCAGAAAAATTCTGGTTCACACCTCCAGGGGGTCAAAGGGGGGTTAAAATACCTCAAATTGCCCAAATTTATTGCATTTTACACTCGCCATATCGAGTCACATACAGAGGGGGACCACGCACGCGTGGCTTGTTAACTTTTGTTTCAAGGCAAAAATTATAAACATGACTATATTTTAAATTATTTCCGACCAGCCATATATCTCCACACGGTAAATGCCGAGTGAATACCACTAGTGTAAAGAAACAAATTATCATTACTATTATTATTTTAACGTCTGTTTTACATGCTGGCATGTGTTGGACGGCTTTAAGAAATTGACTTCCAAACTAGCCTATCTCTGTCCAAGTCTTTATTTATTCCTCTTTCTCTCAACTCCATTCTTGTCACTTTCTCCCATCTTTTCCTTGGTCTTCCCTGTGAACTGTTCTACTCTTACCAAGAATTCTCAATCCATTCTTTCAACGTGGCCATACCATGGAAACATGGTGCATCAGCTATAAGAGTACCCAGATTTCTTCTAAATTCTTTTTTTAGTTTTGTGCTCATTTTTACAATTATCGGATGAAAACTTTTCTTTATTTTATTCTTTTGAATATTAAAGAAATATATATATATATATTCGATGTATTTTTATTTCTGTGTCTGTTTTTCTTTTTCTTTCCAGGGTGATTCTCTGTCTGGTTTCCCATCAGACTTCTGTGATAATTCTAATGAGAGCATGACCTGCTGCTCCCACCCCCATATGTGTGTCTTAGAAAATGTCGGTCCTTCAGCCACCGATTCCAGTGTACAACATGAACCCACTTCAACCATATTGCCTACTGAAACAAAAATGGTAAAAAAAAACTCTCTCTCTCTCTCTTCTCCTCTCTCTCTCTCTTCTCCTCTCTCTCTCTCTCTCTTTCTATCCTCCTCTCCCATCTATCCCTTCTCTTTCCCTCTCCCTTCCATCCCGTCCCCCCATCTCTCTACTCTCTTATCTCTCCCTTCTCCCTCTTATCTCTTTTCCCATTCTCCCCCTCTTTGTCCCTTTCTCTCCCCTTCCTTGTCCTTCTCTCTCTCTGTCCTTCTTCTTGTCCTTCTCTCCCTCTCCTTGTCCCCCTTTTTCCACTCCTTGTCTTCGTCTCCCCTTCCTTGTCCCTCTTTCTCTCCTTTCTCTGTCCCTCTCCCTCTCTTTCCTCCTTGTCTTCCTCTCTCCCTTCTTATCCCTTTCTCTCCCTCCTTGTCCCTCTCTCTCTTTCCCTCCCTCCTTGTCCCTCTCTCTCTCTCCCTCTTTGTCTCTCTCTCTCCCTCTTTGTCTCTCTCTCTCCCTCTTTGTCTCTCTCTCTTCCCTTCCTTGTCCTTCTCTTTCCCCTCTCTCTGTCCTTCTCATTGTCCTTCTCTCCATCTCCTTGTCGCCCTCTCTTCCCTCCTTGTCTTCCTCTCTCCCTTCTTGTCTTCCTCTCCCCCTCCTTGTCTTCCTTTCTCTCCTCCTCCTTGTCCCTCTCTCTCCCTCCTTCTTGCCCCTCTCTCTCTCCCTTCCTTGTCCCCCTCTCTCCCCCTATCCTTGTCCCCCTCTCTCCCCCTATCCTTGTCCCTCTCTCTCTTCCATAAAATAAACCTTCTGTGTGTCTTTCTCTGTCTATAAAATCTGTCGATCCTTCTTTCCAAACTTCTAACAAACTTTTGCAACTCAGATTACAAGTTAAATAAAACAAAAATTGAAACTTATTTTTTTAACTTTCAACTAATTTTTAGTCAGAAATCTTCAGGAGAAATTAGATTTACTTTATTTTCTGATTTGCGAAGATTTGTTTCATCAACAGATCAAATAGACACCGAATGTCTTATTCAATAAAATAAGCAATTCGTTATGGTATCATTTGGTCATACATTTATTGAATAAAATTGTTTAAAATTAAAACATACTTTAAAAAAAGTTAATTTAAAAAGTTACGTTTGAACGTGAATTGCCAGAGACAAATGATATATTGTCTGACAATTCGATTATAATTGAAAGAAATTTATCTAAATTTAGATTTACTTAAAGGTCTCTCAAATATTGAAGTACCTTTTTTTTTCTTCTTTGTTCAAATCTTTGTTCAAATCTTTTGATTTGTATTTTATTGGTTGAAGATGATTTTGGTATTTGTTTTCTTTCTACGAGCTGGGATTACTGAAAACAAAATAAGACTCAAGTGCAGCGGCATGCAGAGGTCAGGTGATGGCTGGGGTCAATTCCTTGATTGTATACCCCAAAGACTCAAGTATAAGTCCTAGTACTGAGAAATATTATGAGAAAGGGAGATAGTTTGAATATGATTGGATGCTCAGGGCCACCGACCTGTCGCCCACTCCTTCTGCACGTCATTGCCTAAGTATTAGTTTCGTACAACCAAAACAGCAAAATAAAAGGGCCTAACGGCCATTTTTAATATTCAAACTCAAGCAAAGGGACACAACTCTGTACTAAACAAAGATAAGATAACTCAAACAGAAACACTCGGGTAAGGTTGATTTAATTACTTTTTGACTGTTTCAGATTTTGGTGAGCGCGATAAAAAAGTGTTTTACTTTTTAAACAGTTTTTGACATAGGCACTTCTATATTTAGAAAGAGAGTTACTTATGGTTTAAGTGCATAGCTTAATTATTAACCATTTTTTTAGACCATCTTAAAAATATGTCATGTCTCATTCAAGCTCCCACCAAGATTAGCAATCCTTTGACCATAATGCGGTCAAAAATGGATGGTAACTTTTAATGCCGCAAAGACAAAGCTACTTTCCTTCAATAACTACAAGAAACCTCTTCAACCACCGATTGTCATGGCAAATAATACAAAGTTCATCATTCAAACTCCTTGGCTTAACTTTCACAGATCACATGAATTGGAACAAATACATTGAAGACATTGCCAGGACTGCTGCAAGAATGTGGGCTCCCTCTACCATGCCAGTAAACTTCTCACACCTGACATTATCCTATATCTCTACAAAGCCACCATCCGCCCATGCAGGGAGTATTGTTGCCACATCTGGGATGGGGCATCATCCACTAGCCTCTCCCTCTTAGACAAGGTCAAAATAAGAGTCGCCAACTTAATAGGTCCCTCACTATCCACCAAGCTCCAGCCCCTGTCCCATCACCGCAATGTTGATTCCTTGTGCCTGTTTTACAAGTACTTCAATGGATTGTGCTCTGATGAGCTTGCTGCTCTGGTACCCCCATGACGTAAATTCACTAGACCAACCCGACAATCTGCCAAATACCATCCATTCACTGTGGAGGTCTCCAGATGCCGAAAAGCTTTCTACTCCAAAAGCTTCTTTCCTCGTGCTGCTGGACTCTGAAACTCCCTCCCTGCTCCCTGTTTTCCTGACGGTACTGACATGCAGAAATTTAAAACTAATGTAAACAGACATCTCGCTGCACAGCTCCCAATTTAGGTTGACCATATTGTTGTAGCCATACTGTTTCTTTTAAATCTTCCATGAAAAAAGTTTTATTATTTTTTTTTTAAATCTAATTTTTGGCACGGATGCTTTAACGACCATAAACTCTGAGAATCCTGGTGCATTTTCATAAAAAACAAGTCTTTTTCAAATTTTATTTGAATTTTAAATATTGCTGAGTACATGATAACATTTTTTTTTTAACATAGTTCACCCCCAAAACAAGGCAGGCCGCCACTGTAGACGTAAGTGACTACTGAGCATGAATGTCCTAAATCGCAGGAAAGTTGACCGGCCAAGGAAAACTTGGAAGAAAGTGATTGGACAAAACCACACAAAGTGGAATTTGGAGACAGCTGCCCACTGAATCACAAATGCTGGAGAGCGAGCTTGCATAATATCAGAAAACGTCTGACCCCTGAACAAGGGAAAAGTGACGTTAAATGAATAGAAGAAGAAAGAAGAAATAGCATGTTTTATTTTGTTGTTTTTTATCTTTTTATTTGATAATAACAATCTTTTATTTCCCATTTCCAGCCTGAGTCTAAAAGTGGCGCTAACGAGGAAGAGACGGCCAATTTGACTGCTGAACAAATCCTAAATTCGTTGTGTATTCAGCAACCGACAGTGCTTGATGCAAATCAACCAAGTGGCATTTCTGATAATGCAGCATCAATCAATTTGGCTGGTAATAAAAACCACATATTTTTGCTTCTCTTTTTACACTTTTTCAATATTGTCTTACAAATAAATGTTGAATCTACTTTTCTATATAATAACGTTGCAGTTCCTGTCTGTCTGAGATAGACATCCCCATTACCATATATGTTTTTGAAACTACATTACCCAGGATTTCTAAAGAACTATATTTCATTTTGATCAAAAGGTTACCATATTATCGTGGAATCTGTTCGCACTTGGCATTCCTAAAAGCAAAATAAGTTTTACTTAATTTATAAATTGAAAATTATAGAAAGTAAAAAAAATATAGAAAGTAAAAATTATAGAAAGTAAAAAAATATAGAAAGTAAAAATTATAGAAAGTAAAAATATAGAAAGTAAAAAATATAGAAAGTAAAAAATTATAGAAAGTAAAAAATATAGAAAATAAAATAATTATAGATAGTAAAAAATAAAAAAATTATAGAATGTGTAAAAAATATAGAAAATAAAAAAATTATAAAATGTGTAAAAATTATAGAAATGTTAATAAAGCGAAAGTTAGAAACACGCACAAAAAAAATCGAAAGTCCGACTCTCGAATTGTATGAACAATTCTCCAAAACACGGATCTCGTCAACAAAAATGACGCCAACTCAATCTTTTCTCTTTTTCTTTTGCTGAACACTCTACGTAGTCTCAACTGGTCATGTGAACTTTACCATCCGCACAGAGAAAAAAGTTTCCGCTCTTATTATCTCAACGAGAATTCGCTCATGCAAAGGAATGTTCATTTGCATAAGTGAACTCTTGTCATCGCACAAAAATAATAGGATTCTATCTTGTAAGCGGAATTCTCTGGGTTCAATAATCCTTAATAAACGACCAACCGCGCGACCCTCACTCTTTTACCTCGTGGATCCGCATGATGGTTGCTACACTCCAGTATAATCTTTTGATCACACATGATGCAGGGTGGTGTTGGCCTTTTGACTTGTGCGCTTCTGAAAAGTGAGACATGCATCCTAGTTTCTGTTTCTGAATTGCCCAACAAAGTTTCTGTTTCTAAATCGTCTGACAAAGTTTCTGCTTCCGTATAATTCGAAGTTTGCGCTTCCAAATTCGCGGCTCCATTCTCGTGAGGATAACTGGCACTACCCATTAATAGTTCAGCGTCAGACGACTCATTAATTTCCTCATCATTTTCTCCAGTGGTGCAATTGTCAGCCTCCAAAACAGGGCGGAGATCGCGTGTGTGACGTAGGATTCATATCAACCAGGATAGATTGCTGACTGACCACGCCAGTCACTCGGCCCCATTTGAATCTTTGGTACATCGACAACTTGGCGATTTTTACTCAGACATGATCTCCCACATCATATTGCCTGTCCACATTCTCGTCGTCAAGTGACTGCACAAGGTCGATTACCTCTACCCGAGCCTGGTATGTGTAGATGGCATTCGCAGGTGTAGTTGCTGGGGACACACCATCCTTCGGCATAACATTGTACTACTCTTTTCTGGCAGCAATGGTATGTATGCACATCGCAGTCGCAGTGGAACACTCCATTCAGCAAAAACTGTCTGACTTGCCGGCTGCAAAAGGCTGGATTGTTATCGACCAAAATATCATACGGTGCTCCCCTATCGTAAAAGACGGACAATAGTTGTCGAATAACGCTTGCCGAGTTTATCTTGCAATTGGTTGCCAAACCACAAAACGAGTGGGTCCACAGTCGATGAGAGTAAGAAAGTGTTTGCCATTGTTCCGGGTGATATCCGTTCGCACCGTTTGTCATGCGTCACTTGCTTCCAGTTGTATCTTTTAGCCACCGCGCCGGTGCTGGGTCAATTGACTGACACATATAAGCTTGATGACTTGTTTGTCCTCTGATTTGGACACTGCTGGCTCTACGCGTCTAACGAAATACAGAGTTCTCTTGACGTTTAGATGTCAACACTGCATGTGGATATCTTCTATCTGCCGCTGGCTCATCACGTTAACTGTAGCAGCGCATGTTTGGCGAACAGGCTCGGCACCCTCCTTTATGGCATCGTACCATTTGCGAGGCATTCATGTCGGCTGGTTGGAAAGGTTGCAGTATGACAGGACCAATGTTACACGGACTAGCAGGTCATACTTGGCTACTAGATTCTTTAAGGTATCTAATCTTCGTCTTATCAGTGTGCAGATGCAACCTTTATGCTTGCCACTGTAGTGCTACGTTCAAGTCTTTCTATAACTGGGAATTCAGAAGTCTATGACTAGACTTCAAACGTTAAACAAACAAAAAAAAAAAACTCAGTTCGGTTCAATTCCTGTAGAAGCACAAAAACCCTCTGTGTAACTTCAAGCTCCAAATAACAAAAACAATTTGGCTCACCGCAGAATCTCACTCGACACTCACATTTCTCATTCCCCTTTTCTTCTGATTTTCTTGTCTTTTTATTAGCAGATTTTCCCTCAGTTAATTCCCAAAAAAACATAATCCGCTGGCTCACTATTTGTCATGATAATTAAATCTATTATTATTGTGCAGCAACCAGTAGATTTGTTACTTCGAGGTTGTGAGTTCAATCCTCACTAGAAAACAAGTAAGCCAAAACTTATTTCCCTTTCCATCTGCAAGCCAGGCAAAGGCGGACCCTCTTACTGCGGGGAAGAACTAAGTCCGGGCCACCTCCACCGCTCGATTCTGGCTCAAGATCATCAATATCGCCACACTTTCATCACAGCATCTAACTGAGTCAGGTTGATGTGCTGGCTGTTGTTCGCTGACCGCAACCAACAGGTGTCCTCCAACACGGCTCCATCTTTCTCCAACAGAACTCCCAACATTAGAGAACTGGCGTCGACGCATATGTTTATTTCTTCTCCATTAACACCCCACTCTCTTGGGTCGGGCCATCGTGTGTGGCTCTATCAAAACATTCTGCAATCTTTCAGGCGAGAAGGGTACCACTTGTTTGATCGTCCCATCTGTTGGTTACTGCATTTGTCCTGCATTTTATTACACCCACTACGACGCGAAGCGTGCCACACACTGGCAGGTGTCCCATGAGTTTTCCGCACAAGCTAAAAATGGTTTGTCTTGTGAGAACTTCAAGGATGTCTGAAATCAGATTTAATGAAATAACCTGACACACATGACGCCAACCGAATCTTTTCTTTTTTTCTCTTGCTGAACACTCTATGTAATCCCAACTGGTCATGTCAACTTTGCCATCTGCACCGAGAGGCAAATTCCAGCACTTTTTTATTTCACAGAGCATTCACCTATGCAAAATAAATGCTCATTTGCATAAGTGAACTCTCGTCATCGCACGAAAATAACCAGTAAGCAGAATGCTCTGGGTTAATTTCCAATCGACGACACATGGCGCGACCCTCACTCTTTTTCCTCGTGGACCTGCATGATGACTGCTTCATTGATTCCCGTAAAACGCCAGGTGTGCCTTAAGAAGGGTTAAAAACTATGAATTTACTGAACTTTATTTCAATAAATGTCAGTGTACTGGCACTCCGTCCCGTCTGATTATGATGAGTACACCCTAAAAATTGAATATTATAAAATCTCAATAAATGAATTGAATAAAAAAAGATACTATGATGTTATGTGCTTTCTCAGCCTTTTGGCTAAAAGCAAAGTGTAGTATCTGTTCCGATGGATACTACACCCTACAGACTGGTATCGTCTTGACCTTCAGGGCTTGATTTATGCCAGTCTGTGGGTTTGTCCTGTGCAGTTCTAGTAAGTCCACCCTCCCAGGCTTTGCCTCCCCTCTTTGGGGAAGAGTAAGTTTATTGCTTACTACCTGAGGCGCCCCTACCGGGGAATGCCGACGGGGCTGCCCGGGCATTTTTTGTAGGCCAGAGTTCTCAAATTCTCAGGCGCTGGCTTTTCAAATCCCATTTTCCGACCTTGTGTCACCTCTTACCGCTGTGGGAGGTAGATAAATAACATGTGCTGGGTGAAAAATCACATAAATTTCCTCATTCAATCCCAGGCATTACCGGGTAGCCCTGAAGAAAAACGGGTCTCCTTCGAACAAGTACTTTACTATTTTTTAACAAACCAGTGTAAACATGCATTAGGTGGTTGCATGTTTGCGGTGCATGCGAATACGAGACTTGCTGCAGGTGACAGATATTTGGCTAAGAGAAAAGAAGCCACATAAGAAATTGAAAATATCTCTGATTTAGGATTTGGCTACTCAGAATTTGATTTCTCTTTGAAAAAAAAAGTAAGTTTTCCTTGAACAGAGCTTCATGCTGACGGATGAAGATGTAACGTTTGCTGCTTTGTCGGTTGTTATTGTGTTTCCATTAGTGTCCGGCTTGCGGGGTAACGGCTTCATATACATAACAATTTAAGTAGGAACACAGAAATAAATAAGAGAGACAAACGGTTGATGTGTGCGCTCCGGTCGCTTCCTTTGTAAGAGGTCGATTGACACGTAAGCATTTATTTATATAGCATGAGAAATATACAAGGGAGATAATTACAGATAATTAATGTAAGGGAGATAATAAGGATACTATTTGGATTCGCATATCTCGGGTGTAAACATTGTTGCCGTTTCCAAATGCACGACACTACACCCCTCTCCACCTCCATTAAGTGTACGCGTGCGTGCGTACGTATGATAAGAGTACAGTCCATTATTGTCCATCACTTATGTATGCAATATGTCCATGGGATTCTCTGAATTGGCACGACACTACAGAAAACTTTGTTCATAGATTGTCAGCAGATCGGCTTTTTTAAGTGGATACTGTCTTGCCGTTATCTCAAGTGGATATATTGGTGGTCCTTCTGGGTGGGCGAATGGGAATGAATGAGAAAAAACCCAGGCATCTAAGATTTCCGGTCCAAGTACATATATTCTACGGGAGGTCAGTTGGATTTGGCCTTCCGGGCATAATAAAGGAAGTTTGGTTTTCTGAAGTTTGACGGTCGGTTGGATCTGTATGCCTCTCGTAGAGATTTGGCCTCTAAACTAGGGGACTTGTGTTTTGATTTGGTCGGGCAAAAATCTCTCATTTGCAAGTCTGTTGTTCAGAAACGAGTACCATTGTAACCGCCGAAACATTAACCTCTGTTTCTTACTTGTTTTGAACTGGAGTTTTGGTTTTGTTTGGAAGGAGAATTCTTCTGTTACGGCACTGACTGAGACCAGACAAATGACACTGCGACCGATGTCAGAATCGAACAACAACTTTGGACGGGCGCAACAAGCTAACGATCACAGCCTGTGCAGTAAACGAACACACAATTCATTCGGCTTGATTTTTATTTTTGCTTTAAATTTTACCTGTTTTACTGTTGTTTGTCTCTGTATGGTAGTGGCAGCATATAAGTAGCGGCAGCATATTATTTACCTCCTCTCCAGAGGCGGTTAGACACAAGGTCAGGTGTGGTTTTGAGAAACCAGCGCATAAGGATGAGCATACTCTGGCCTATAAAAAATGTCTGGGCAGCTCCGTCGGCATTCCCTTCCACCGCAAATGCACCTCACATGTGTACACATGCGAGAATACCTGTGTGCGTGTGTAATGCTGAGACGCCCTCGGATGCAAGTGCAGACACCAAAATATTTCAAAGCAATCTGTTTCTGGTGAAAACTGTTTTTATTAGAGTAGAAAAAGGTTTTAAAAAAGTCAGAAACTACACAAGACACACCCACAAAGCAGGTATATTCCTTTTCAGTATTGCCTCGGAACGAATATAGATACATTTTTTTTTTTGGTAATCTTTATTCTTTTGGGGGTCAACGGGAACAAAATTAGTCGGGGGGGGGGGGGGGGGATCATATAAAGCGTTTTTTTTTTGTTTTTTTTTTGTTTTTTTTATAATATCGATCTTTCGTGTGTAATAATACTGGAGGAAGAGAGAGATGGAGAGGGGGATAGAGAGAGAAATCTTAAAAGAAAAATGCTACGCACAGCTTTTAACTCTTCTATTTTCTTATTCATGTCCCTCCCGGGCAACACTGGATAACCATGCTAATGTATAAATAGGTTGTTTACTAAAGAGCCATATCTTATATATTAATATTATTATTATCATTGGTGGTATATCCCTATTTACTGGGCTTAACCCTAACCCTAACTTAGACTAGCAAAAGGCAACAGTAGTTAAGTTCCCAATGATCCTAATGTTGTGGCCCTGTAAAGGGGCCGGAATGAAAACACAAACTCGGGGTTTACAGAAAACAAGTGTATTGAAGAAAATATAATACAACAGAGTAACAAGAGTGATGGTATTTAATTCCTTCCCACTGCAAGAATATGTGGCACAAGGCCAGAAGGTTGGGGAGTGTCAAGCAGCGCCTCTAAAGAAGGAGCACTCTGGCCTGGCAAAAATAGCCTGGGCAGCCTTGTCGGCATTCCCTGGTCAGGGACCTCAGGCAGTAAGCAATAAACTTACTCCACCCCAAATAGGGGAGGCAAGGTCTGGGAGGGTGGACCACCTAGGACTACCCAGGACCCAACCCGTCAGCCAGACAGATAAAAGGCCACCGAAATGGCCCTAGTTCCTGCTGGACTGATTGTCAAGAACGAATCCTCAGCTGGTATTTCCCCATTCCGAAGTCTCTAAGCAACCAAAGTTACAGAAAGACTGAACGGACTGAGGTTGATTCAACACTGAGGAGCAGGTTCTCCCATTATTTATGGTGAATGAAAGAGTCCAAAGTTTGTTATCGGTAAGGTATCATAACAACTAACAAACAGGTTAAGATAAACTTTTTATAAGGGTCAGAATGTTCCATATATGAGAGATAACGCTGATGTAGTTGTTACCAGAATGGTATGAACCCATTTGTCCTCCCTCCATTTATGGATTAAATAGTAGAATAGGCTCTTATGCCTTGGTTGTGCATCGAGTCTACGAGAAGAAAACCTTTGGAGTAGCATCACTGACTGTGACAGCTTGTCTGTGCCCACTAGAAAGAAATATTGTACGAGAACTCAAATCCTAACAGACGAGACGGGAAAGAGTTCATTGAGCCGATGCAGACCAACTTATCTCTGTGATGTCAAAGGAAGTAAAGAAGAAAGTAGTCAGCATCATCAGCATCATCAGTTTAACGTTCGTTCTACATGCTGGCATGTGTTGGACGACTTTTAGAAATTGACTTCCAAACTAATCGATCTCTGACCAGGTTTTTATTTATCCATCTGTCTCTAAGTTCATCTTTATCACTTCCTCCCATGTTTTCCTTGGCCTTCCTCTGTGAACTGACCCTGTTACCTAAATTATTCTACATCTACTAACCCAAGGACTCTCATCTATTCTTTCAATGTGACCAAACCAATAAAGTCTCCTGTTCTGCACACATCTTCCTATACTGTTTAGATTTAATCTTCTTCTGAGGTCATCAGATCTACGACTATCTTTAAGACTCACATTACATATCCATTGTATCATGCTCATATAATTTCTCTACATGTAACGCATGTCCGCAACTCTCACTGGTCAGGTCTCACTTCCATACATCATCACACTGCATACACATGCTTGTAAGACTCTTCCCTTGGTTGAGTGATAACGCTCTGCTGGTTAGTAATGGTATATTGAATTAGAAAAATTATAACTGAAATGGTTCTTCATAAATTGAAATGACTTCATTTTTTTTTTTTTTTTTTTTTTTTCAGGTCTTGGTGTCCAGGAAATTGTTCGGCTTCCAAACGCTGGTGATGTGCCTGACCTAACGCCGTTGACTATGCATCCCTACATAATCTCTGCGGCTGTTTCCAGTCCGTGTGTGCCTTTGTTGGATGCTACAAGTGATAGTTCGCATATCCTGCAATCGCAGCCTTCCGCATTATCTGCTTCTGCTGACAAGATGGGTGCCCACCTCTCGCATATTGCATCAGCATCTTTACAAGCAGCCTCTGTTTCCATGGAAACATCTCTTGACCAACAGAGTCTCCCTACCTCCTCTACGTCACCAATGGTTGCCTCTTCTGCTCTACCCCCAACAGCTGCTGCTAACTGTGCATCCTCGTCAGTCCTGTCTGCTCCGCACAGAAAGGACTGCTGTCTGCAAAACCAGAATCTTCTTTCTGCTGATTCTATTAAGAGAGAAGCAGAGGTGGTTACACCGCTTCTACCATCGTCAAGGGTGGTGCCAGCAGCAACAGCGACAGACCGCTCAATCTTGCCGACGCTCTCTCTGACAGACTGTACTGTCGGGCTTGTCCGAGGCCTTGAATCAGAACTCACCTCTGCTACAGTCTTGCCTGTGATAATGGCGCCGCCTTTGCCTGCAGAGTCAAGCCAGAATGCAAATGAGGTTAGCAAACTTTCAGAATGTGTTCCTAAAAGATGCTGCCCTGGTGGTGATGGCGGAAGTGCTAAGTGTCACCTTCCCACCCCTGCTGAAGGCTACTGCCAGCCGTTGAACAGTGTGACAAATAGAGCAGTGCACCCGAATCCAGCTGTGCAAACTGCAGCACAAGACGTTGCAAGTTTGGGGTTTGCGTCCCAACCGGTGGAGGTTGTCCCAACGCTCTTGCTGCCAACGACAACGCTGCAGAATAACAACTATCAAACGACAAATATGAACGTGGACTTTTCTAATAAACTGTTAAGCGGTAACTTAAACACGATCTGTTGCATCCAGCCGTTTAGTAGCGTCGGGATGACGTGCTCGGAAGCGAGTCGTGGAACATTTATACACTGCATCCCGATTAACCAAAAACCCATCTCGACAGATGCAAGTGCCACCCGGGTTTCCAGCCCCCTAATAACGTCAGTGCAACAACATTAGCACAAAGAAAGCGATAGAAGAACCCCTTTTTTCAGGTCGAGATATCTTAATGGACAATGAATAAATTTGCATGGGGACTTTTTTTTAATGTGCTTCTATACAAATCACACTGCCAGAAGAAAAACGTTTTTTTTTAAGTAGGTCAATTGTTTGGGGTAGAGGTCTTCCGATAGTCATGAACTCTTAGAAGTTTGTTTTTGTTTTGTGTTTGTTGTTTTTGTTGTTTTTAAAATTTCATTTATTGCATGATGCAATTATGGCTACCAATTTTAATGTTATGGGGCGCTGTGAACCTTACTTTCATTGCTCTGTGCACCTAAAAAACAAATGTCATGAGGTTTTGTTTATTTCTAGTTTTCATGCAGAGACAAACAACAAAACGATGCCCTTAAAATTATCATGTAATAAGAAAGAAGAAAAATATTACTTGTTTATCAATATTTTGATATACAAAAGAATAACAAAATATACGAGAATTATTCTTTTTAGATGAATTCTTCGAAATATATAAGAATGACTATTTTAGATAAATTCTTTAAATATATGAGAATGACTCTTTTTAGATGAATTCTTTGAAATATATGAGAATGATTCTTTTTAGATGAATTCTTTGAAATATATGAGAATGACTCTTTTTAGATGAATTCTTTGAAATATATGAAAATGATTCTTTTTAGATGAATTCTTTGAAATATTAGTATGACTTTTTAGATGAATTCCTCAAAATATATGAGAATGATTCTTTTTAGATGAATTCTTCAAAATATTAGTAGACTCTTTTTCATGATTCCTACTTTTATAATTTAGGAAGAAAATAAATATCTAGCTTTTTATTGTTGATTTGGGAGTATGCGTCTATTTATATCTAGTCATTCACAGACAGCTGTTTTGTCATTTACGACTCATCAGTGTGGCTAGACATAGCAAGATTCGAACCCGAAACAGCAGTCGCTGGCATCCAGTGCCCTACCAGCTGAACTACCAAATCGATGAGAGAAACTATATCATATTTAAATAGAATTACGATACTAATGCCCCATAGAACTCTTTTATTTTGACGGCAGAGTATTGCTTTTACACCAAATGGAATCCATTATTTTACCTACCAGATATGTGTGTGCGCATCTACAGAAAAAAGGCAATGCACAAGGAACGAACTATATAGTAGAACAAGAAATAATTTAACACGAAATTTTACTACTTTAGATTCAATATTTCGTTTCAGTTATGAAACTTTGTCAAGAAAAGCATTTATTGAACAGATTCAGATGAGATATATTAAAAATTTGGAAGTAGTAGTGACAGGCAAGTTCAAAAGGTGGGGTGGGTAAAGTAAAGGTTTGTATTAGAGTGGGAGGGAAGTGGGGTTAGTAGTATGTAATAAGTAACTATGTATATAATGGTGGGTGCATATAAACGGGTAGGTAAATAAAGAAACGAGGAATGTAACGGTGGGTGGTAGTGGGGCAGTTTATATATATATATATATATATATATGGTCTGAGGAAATCATTGATAGAAATATGATTGCATTTATGTAGCCATCTATAATTCTATGTTTCTAAAGCTCTATTTTGTATCACACTAACAGATTAAAAATTCCAATTCATATTCACAATAGAAGAACAAATAACTTTCTAATATATCGATATACTGTGATTGAAATCATAAGATTAATTTGCATATTGTTTTGCAAAGGAACATCTCATTAATTAACTTCGATTTTAAAGAACAACTTTCTAATATATCGATATACTGCGATTGACGTCATAAGATTAATTTGCATATTGTTTTGCAAAAGGGTATCTCATTAATTAACTATTCGATTTTAAAGAACAATAACTTTCTAATATATATATTGATATATTAGACATCTCATTAATTAACTTAAGGACATCTCATTAATTAACTATTCGTTTTATCGCTTTCTAATTCAACAATTTTTTTATTTTGATATAACATGAATATTTTTTTTTATATTTTCATGGACAAATGCTTAGCATTTTTGGTGAAAAGATTCTTTCCGGTCAATTTACTTCTGAGGGTTGCGATTCTTGGTTTCCTCAATTTTCCTGGGCAACGCCGGAACGCAGGTCATGCTAGTATAATCGATAATGTATATGCATAT
>OY744528.1:136480490-136487990 GCA_963556195.1 Sepiola atlantica | reverse complement strand
AGCAACAAATCAAAAACAGCAATTAAAAAAAGACTAAGAAGAAAGTCTTTCCAATTCATCCTTCTCTAAGGAAAGAAAACTTCAAAATTTCTCAACCAAAAGTTAGCACCAGTCAGATTCCTCAACTGGTCGTTTTTTCTAACAAGAGGGAGCAACATAACATTTTGTTTTGGATTTATTATTGTTACACAAGTGTTTTCAATAAATATTTGTTATTGTTTATGGTGAGTTTTTCTTGTTTTGGGGGCTGCCGATCAGACCAACCAGACTCTCCAGTTAAGTTGCGTCAAAATTAAAATTCTGGTGATCTTTTAAACACAGCAGTCGGGTGTAGAGCGATTGACAGCGCAACCAGTCTGAATGCATCGGACACATCTTCATCAATATCGTATTTGTTTGGTATCAATATATTCAGGATGGCACTGGAAGCGGATACTGATGTACATTGTACATCCAAGGAATTGTTCAAACCAGTGGAATAACTCACACATATCTAGACCTTTTTATTTGCCTTCTTGACAACGATGATGGGAGATAAACATGAAGATAATTTGTTGGTTTGATTACTCCTCCTTTTTCACAAAGTCCAGTGCAGCATATGATAAAGGATGCTTTCGTCTGAAAACTGGTTTTGTCATCGCGATCATATCCGAGGCAATGGCTGAATCCTTAGAAAATGACCTCCAGGCTGTAGTGGATTGTGGTCATAAATGGTTGGTAACTTTTAACAACAAAGCTACTTCCCTTCAATAACTACAAGAAACCTTTCCAACCACCGATTGTCATGGCAAATAACACCCTACCCGAGAGTTCAACATTCAAACTCCTCGCCTAACCTTCACAGGTAACATGAATTGGAACAAATACATTGAAGACACTACCAAGGCTGCAGCAAAGAAGGTGGGCTCCCTCTACCGTGCTAGTAAACTCCTCACACCTAACATTATCCTGTATCTCTACAAAGCCACCATCCGCCCATGCATGGAGTATTGTTGTCACATCTGGGCTGGTGCATCATCTACTAGTCTCTCCCTCCTTGACAAGGTCCAAAAAAGTGTCGCCAACCTAATAGGTCCCTCACTGTCAACCAAGCTCTAGCCCCTGTCCAATCGCTGCAATGTAGCATCCTTGTGCTTGTTTTACAAATACTTCAATGGATTATGCTCCGATAAATTGGCTACTCTGGTGCCCCCTCGACGTAAATTCACTAGACCAACTCGACAATCAGCTAAATCCTATCCATTCACTGTGGAGGTCCCCAGATGCCAGAGAGCCTTCTACTCCAGTAGCTGCCGGCCTCTGGAACTCCCTTCCTGCCCCATGTTTCCCCGACAGTACCGACATGCAGAGGTTTAAAACTAATGTAAACAGACATCTCGCTGCACAGCTCCCAACTTAGAATGACACCCTAAAGCTACTCCCTAATTCTCAGTAGCCCCTCACGTCTACAGTGGCGACCTGCCTTGTTTGGAGTGAAATATCATTAAAAAAATCAAAAAAATAATCTTGTGATTAATTTGAGAGTGGTCTTAGTGAAGCACCTAAGCTCAGATTGAAATATGTTACTGAATTTCGCCCTCAGTAAATCAGTGTGTGGCTGAAATATGAGAATATGGCAAAGCAGGTTGTCAGGGCAACACGTAATCGTTGTTTTGTGTGCATCCTATCCAAAATCGATAAATGTTTGATTTTAGTGAACAGCCATTGTAATGCACCTGTCTAACTGAAACAGAAAGACTTTTGACCAAATGAACTGACAACGTTGTGTTATTAACAATTAATAACTTTTATTATTTTAGTTGACATTTCGACCACTGACAAAACGTTCGTACAATCTATAGTGTCAGATAATAGGGTTTCTTTTCCATACTTGAGGAAAGCAGTGCCAGCAGCAAAAACTGTAGATCCCACCAAAATGACCAGTTCATGCACACAGCTGACATCGCCTGGCTAAAATCCAACTCTCTTCGCTCGATGGTAGCTAGCCAGATCCTCCTTTTTATTACCCACAGCCTACGCCTACTACCTATATAGACTTATTCAGTGGCAGATATCCAATTAATGTCCTCAAGGTTAATACAAAAATATCTGGCCCCAAAAATCTCTTCAGGATTAAAAATTGAATATCGAGTGGGTCAAATTCTTTCGGGTAGAATTATTCTCCAGCGGCAGATTCGTCAGAAAGGCTTTTAGAAGACCGCCAAAAATCCATAAAATCCTATAACACAAAAGGAAATTGATTTATCTACAAGTTTACCAATGTGTATTGCTTTTTTTTAATAACTTATTGGTGAGATGCAAAAAAAATAACATATCCATTTTTTTATAGATTTTATTCCAGCTCACAAAAAAAAACTGGCGTAAACAAATTCTCAGTTGTTTTTTTTAACATAACTTTGGTATATTTACATTGTAACCTCATGAATCAGTGTTGGTCTTTTTAGGAAAATGTTTGCGATAAGAAAAGCTCCAAATATCTGAATGTTTTTTATTTAAGCGCCTTAAATCAACACCATTTAATGAACTCTTCCGATACGTGGGTCTATAGTTGCGCAGGTGATTATTTTTTTATGTTGTGGCTGTGTTCTTTGTGGCCCTTTTGTTATTGGAATCGGAATTGGTAAATGTATCGGAATCGGGGAAAAATATTGGAATCGTCCCATCACTAATACAAACCAAGCCATAAAATGTGCATTTTCTTTGGATGCACCATTTTCCAACATTAAAATGATTAAGCTCTTCTATCCAGTTCAGGGCAAATGATTGAGATCAAAGCTATCCGTGAAGATCCAGAAAGGAAACATCACAATCTACCTGCCCAGTCAGTTTAATCGTGCAGCCAGACTCACTCAGCCTCATATGATTTGGGATGCTCACTTACAGACTGGTGCTTGGGTTGTCGCTTATGTAGCCAATGCCAACACCTGCTTGGCTCCTAGAGGCAACTCTTTCCAATTAGTTGAAGTCCGATATCAGCAACCAATCAGCATTATGTATTTCAACCAATAAACATCGAATATTTTGATGCTGCTGCTGGTGTTGTTGCTGCTTCTGGTGTTGTTGCTGCTGCTGCTATTGAAGCATGATGTGAAAGTGTAGCCATGTACTAAGTTGAACAGGAATTTGGTGATGTCGCTAGCTACAGAATCGTTGTTATGTGTATTAACAGTTGAAGTCGTGCACCAAAGTAGCCATTCACTAGAAACTGTTGCTGAAGTAAAGAAATCCTTTAGAATTGCCGAGGGTTTTTTAGTTCAGTTTTTTCCCCTCTTCGCCGGATGTAGTTATCCTTCGTTAAGATTCCAGGTGCATTAATTCCATTTATTGAACAATTCGACGTTGCCGTTGACTTACATCATGAAGGAAAAAAAATATATATATACTGTCTGCCATGATTAAGGTTTGTTAAACCGAAAATTCGGATGTATAAAATATGAAAAAAAAATGATTAATAAATTTCATTGATATAAATTCACGCGTCTGTTGACTGCTTTCTCAAATATATCTCTTAACGATGCTTTCAATGCTGTAGTGACACTCTATTATATATATATATATATATATATATATATATGGGAAGAGAAGGATGAAGGTAATCCGACGAGATGGGAAAATGAAAAAGGAAAACCAAAAAAAAATGGGTGTTTTTTATGTGTACATCAACGTTTCGTCTTTATTTATAAGACTTCATCAGGATGATAATATAGAGAAAAATGTCATGCAAGTACAAATACATGTAGGGTTGACATATTGGGAGGAAAAAATAAAATAAAATAATGGCCACTACTGGGTGGACGTCCGTACTTGATGGAGAATAAAAATGAATGTTGAAGAAAATGAGTGGGGAAGAAGTGGAAAGATGGGGGTGAGCAAGGACTACTGTGGCTGGTAGTAAGAGAAAGAGGTGGGGATGAGCAGGGATAAAGTGGATGGCAGAGAGGAAGTGGAGGAGAGGGAGGAAGGAGGTGTTTGACCAGATGGCTGCGGTCAAGATTGAAGGGGAAAAAGTAAGTTGGAATGTTTGTGTGTGGGGGGTGTATGCAGAGAAAAGGAGGGTGGGTAGAGAAGATATACTTTCTTCACATCTGAGTTCTCATCTTCCCCACTCATTTTCTTATCTGCGAGGAAGCAGTCTTGTGGCAATGTGTTCCACAGATGGGAAACACTTGCGAAGAAACTTTGTGGAAATTTCGGTCTGAGAGCACACTGCGGTACAAAGGAAAGTTTTTTTCCAGTTCTTGCTGTGAATGTCTTACAAGGAGGAACAAAAGATTTTAGCTCAGTCGAGCACCTAACGATAGAGTAGAGAGAGACTAGCAACATTTGTGAGAAAGGGGTTGTAAGGAATGGAAGAGATAATCTCCCACTAGTTTTGGAAGTCGATTCTCGATTCTGTCAAGGCGCCGAAGAATGCTCTGAGTGGCACCTCCCCAGATGTGGCAGCGGTACCTCCCCATCTTGGGACGACGCATCTGATTTTGTATGTTTATACAACAAAAACTGACCTTACTAAAGAAAGACCGAATTGTGGGCAGTTTTTAGTCACACCAAGTCTTACTAAACATAAAAGTCAAACTCGTCAGAGCAGAAAGTGCCAAACAATTTAACTAACCTGATTGCCTCCGTGAACAAGTCTTTCTCAAACTATTCTATAATCTATCAGCAGGGTTAGCCGGTGTTGTCCCGGTGGAGAGATAACAAAAAATTAGTGTTCTAAAATATTGTGTGTAAACATACCTGGCTAAAATAAATTCATTCAAGTGAATAGACTTTCTTCAAATTAGAGTTCTAATTGAAAAAAGAAGATTTTTCTAATCGCATAAATCTTATAGAATTAAAGTTAGAATTAATGTTAGATTAAGCATTGAAAATAAAAAATAATTTTTTTTTTTTTTTTTCCAAAGCACAAATGAACAATCGTTTTGCAAATTTCAAATAAATCATTTAAAAATCTGAATAAAATGTTTCTTCTTTTTGTGATTTTGGTATTTAGGCTGTTCCTGATTCCGAGATGGGCAACACCAGGCAACATCTCACACCTACTCTCCATGCAGTTCCGTCCAAAGAGTTGACGACATCAGCCAGGCTGCATGCAGTCATATTGCACGCGAGACACGTCTTTCTCAGTCTGCCATGCTCTCCCAGTGTCCAGGATATCCAGACGCGTTATCGAGTTGATGCAAGAGATGGCACGCTGTACATGGCTGAACCATCTGAGATGCTGATCCCTTCCCTATGGCATCCAAAATCCCACGTCTCTGATGAAGCACGATTGAAGAGATGCTTTTCTTCCAGTTTGCAGCCATATATCCAATTGGTTGTGGCACGATCATTACACCAAAGCCGTTGCAGGTCAGAAGCGTTTGGGGCTCAGCTGTCACTGCTGTGCAGGATGGCAGAGCAAAAACAGGCTGAAAAGACTTTGTCCCGAGTTTTGTTTAAAACACGCAAATCATAAATCAAATAATGCTGAACAATTAGGATTATCAATGCATGAATTTCTGCCGAGATAAATGAGGATTCAACAGTTTGAAAAAGGCCAGAAAACGAAATGGCCAGTGTATTACGTACAGAGTCTTTACTAGAACAAATTGCACGGCATAATTTTCCTAATGCATTATAGCGTCATGATTAATCACCCGATTTGGGTAAACGTCTATTTTACATGCTGGCATATGTTGGACGGCTTTTAGAAATTGACTGCCAAACTAACCTATCTCTGACCAGGTCTTTATTTATTCCACTTCTCGAGTCCATGTTTTCCTTAACCTACCCCTACTACCTTGGCATGGCGAAATTGGACAGGTGCTGGACTATTGTATTCTCTGTTGTGCAAACCTTTACCACCCTTTTCATTAGATGGCTACTGAACTATATCTACTAACTCAAGATTCTAATTCTGTGCGGGGGGGGGGGGGGCGAAGCAGGTTATGCTTAAAAGTTAGTAAAAAAAAAAAAAAGAAAAAGAAGCTTACTTAGAGTGGTACCCCCCTAAAAAAATTAAAACTTTCCTTAACTCTACCACTAACCCTAAGTCCGGATGGCAAGCCCAACCCCTAAAATAATCTTCCTTAACGCTACAACTTACCCTAAGTTCGAGTAGCAAGCCCCCCCCTCACACAAAAAAAAACATTGTGAAACTACATGTAATCGCCTAAAAAAAATTTTTTTTAATTTAAAAAAAGAAAAAAGAAGAGACCCTATCCCCCAAAAAGATGCACAGAATTTATCTACCATAGCAAAAACAATGGTTAATGCCCTAAAACGCTAGAATTGTCCAGAAATGAGGGATCATTTTACATTAAACTTATCTGCGACGCTGATCTCTCACTTTAGATTCTAAAATTGTTTTTTCTTCTTTACGATATTTTTTTCAGGATGTTCCTACATAATCGCCTAAAAAAGTAGAATCTCATTTTTTTGAGGGGGGGGGGCGAGGTGAGGTGATTTAACGAAGGGTGTTAAAAAAAAAAAAAAAAAAAAAAAAAAAAAAAAAATGGTATTGTAAATTAAGTATCGACTGATATATTTTAACTTCATTTTTGCTTTTATTTTCATTACATTCCGTTAAATTTAGCTTTTTGTGTAAAAGGAATGTTCAAAGATTGCTTTGTGTGTAATAAAATTAAAAAATATGTTTGATCCAAGAAATAAACGACAACAAAAAAATAAATAAATAAATAAATAAAATAATTAAAAAAAAAAAAAAGCATGCCGTTAACGAGAGAAAGACCCTAAGTACGTATGTGGGGAAGGGGACAAATGTTTTGATCGAACAATAGTCTTTTACCTTCACTGTGAATTTTTGAGTGAGAGAGAAATAGAGATAGAGAGAGGGGGGGGATACTAGCGAATTCTATTCGGGTTAAACATGAAAGAAAACGAGCAAACACGTCAGTATCCTGTTGCTCGTTTTCTTGATAAGAAGTAAGAACCCAGCTCTCAAACATTTATATGAACAATAACAATTTATTTAACATGGTTCATTACATTTGTATAAATTCCCCAATGAAAGTCTCTGAGTCTTTTTTTAATATAATGTCCCCTTTTACTGTTTGTATAAAATCTCTTTCAATGGTTTGGAAAAACGCACCTGTTGGGATGTGTGTGTAAGTAGAGAAAATGAGCCGTCCTTTTTTACTGTGTAGACATTTGCGTACGTTGAAGAATGATAGGAGTGTAAGCCTTTGTGTGTGTGTGTGTGTGTGTGTGTTTCGTGAGGAGGAAGGGAGAGACGGCGTAGAGTGAAAGCAGCAGCCGATGGCGTGGCGGGAAAGTCTGTTGATCGGCCTGTCTTAATCGCTTGATTGGGAGGAAAGAGAAAGTTTGGCGCTACGTGATGCTTGTTATGTTTGATCAATGGTTTGTCGGACGTAGTTGATCAACATTTTTGGCTTTTTTTGTTAGACTGTCTCTGGGAGCTGATTTTTATGGCCCCAGTTTGAGCGTTTGTTGTTGAAGAGAATTTGGGAGTTGTTTCTGTTCATGCTGATGATAAAA